>PVKE010025396.1:0-23079 GCA_004027555.1 Craseonycteris thonglongyai | reverse complement strand
AAACTTTCTTAAAACATTATAAAAAAAATTTTTTTTGGGGGGGGGGTTTCTTTTTAAGCTCATCAGCTATCATTAATTAGTGTTAGTGTATTTTACATGTGGCCCAAGAAAATCCTTCTTCCAGCATGGCCCAGGGAAGCCAAAAAGTTAGACACCCCTGGGATAGACTGATAAATATTGGCAAAATACTAAGAGAAATGCAAACGTGTTTTTGTGTGTGTGTGTGTGTGTGTGTGTGTGTGTGCGTGTACACATGTGTGCATGCATATGTGTGTGTGTAGAGTTGCAGGGGCATTTGATGATGGTTGTGACTTGGTACAGTGAGGGATCCTGACAAGAGCTGATCTCAGAGGTAAGGGTGTCAAAGGTGGGAATGCCAAAAGGCCTGGGCCCTGTAGGAAGAGCATCCCCATTAGCAAGCAGAGTCTTCTTTGAGAACATCAGGTTTTACCCATCCAGCAAATGTCATGTATTGATTCCTCAATTTTTCTATTTCCTCATTTACTTTGTCACTGTGCATCTGAGTGCTAGGTGCTGTGTTATATGCTGTAGCCACAGACGAAGCTCAGTAATACAGGCCCTGTCTTGCTCTGGAAGTGGCAAGAGACCATGGAAACCAGGTCCCTTAGTCTCCATGATCATCACATTCCTCCCGAAATCCAACAGCAACTTCATAGTACACTAAAACCAAAACAATCAAAGTGTGTTCGGTATTTTCACCGAGAGTATCTTTGCCATAGGCGTATTTGCCACAAATATTTCTGCCACTAACATTTTTGCCACATAACGAATTGGCCATAAGGTAATTTTGCTATTATAAAGAAAAAACAAAACAAAACAACAACAAACAAACAAAAAACTCAACAAATAAAAGAGGGATATTGAATAGTACACTGTGAAACAAGAGAAACTAAAAAAAAAAATTAAAAACTTCATTTAAAATGTGTGTAGAGGGCTGTTGGAAAACATCTAGCCATAAATGTCTCTCTTTTTCATACTAAATGGTCAGGTCCTTTCTGGACAGCCCTCATATATAATCTAAAAGTGGGAGTAGCAGCAAGAACTTCCTCAATGAAGAAATGAGACCAAACTGATAACTAGCTTAAATACCTCAAATTTGCTAAAATTTGTTGATTGATTCCTCAATAGAAAAATGAAACTCACCAAACAAACAAGCAAAAAAAGCCACCCAAACTGTCAATGAGTTATATTATCTCTTTTATGGCAGAATTGCCTTATGGCCAGTTAATTATGATGTAAAAATATTTGCCACAAAACTGCTTGCGGCAAAGAGGTCTTCGGCAAAGATAGCATGCATAAATACCTAGAACAGATTCAGAGATAAGCTGCATTCATTATATCATTATTACTTATAAAGAGCAAAATTAATGCATCATTTATCATATACTATCCTACTAATGAATCATATCTATATACAGCAGGTCCTCCACATCGGTTTTTTTAACACCATTTCATTATAACTTGATGAGATGCCATAGGAACTTAACTCTTGTTTATATCAATTAGTTTATGGTAAGACTGGTTTCCTTATATGTTATTTTCCTTACAGTTGCAGAACTTATTGAAGACATTGAGAACATACTGTATATAATGAATAGTAAATACATCTGAATAGACCTCCCATGTGGTTATGGTGGGACTCTAGTTCACTTTCTATTTAGTGTATTGGATATCACACTTCTAGGAGGCCTTCATATGTTTGTATTTGGTGCCTCTTTGAGGACTGTAAGTTTCTTGGCAATAGGAGACCATCATATCTTAAAATATTGGGGATGCCAGGATAGCGCCACAGGTTTAGCACTTGCCTTGCAACCATGAGGGCTAGGGATCGAATACCAGCCCAGCCCTGCAAACCCATATTCTGAACTGTGGCACAACTGGTAACCACTGGAACAGTGGTGAAAATTCTCTCCTCCCACATGGGAAGCTTCCGGTTTGGTTCTTGCCCTGTGCAGCCCCACATCCACCTGTGTGGAATGAAATCACGTCAGAATTAATGATGTACAACTATGGAGACTGCTCAGGGCCTCCATTGCTTCTCTCTCTCTCTCTCTCTCTCATCTTCTCTCAAAAAATAAAATAATCTTTTTTAAAAAGCCACCAAATTTTTATTATCTCAATAGCTGTCACACCATGTGGCTTGGCATATCACGTGTGCTCAATAGTTGTTCATTGGGTAGAACTGAATTTTGTCTTAACAAACTTTAATATTCTTCTGTTGTAGCACTTGTTATATATGATATGGGGGTGTATAAAACTTCATCTCAGATTTTAATATGCTGTTAGCTTTAATAAAATTACAAATGTGGCAAAAAAAAATTAGAGAAATCATTACTTAAGGTTCCAATTAAAAATCACTAAAACATGGAATGCTTTGCATGTATCATTCATGAAAAACCTCCTTTCAAGAAATGAAAATACATCTCAAAATCAAATTATAGCATTGTTGAGGCAGGTGGTTACTATAGCACTGAAGGCAAAAAAAAAAAAAAAAAGTGAAATTAATTAAAGGCTGTCAAAGATGAATACAAAAACATGTAAAAGCATTCAAAGTGAGCAAAATTAAAACTTTAAGCACCGAGGTTAAATTCAAGTGGGTCACACTTTTGTCTTAACTTTCCTGTGATGCCAGAAAGGCTACATGCCCAGAACAGAACAGGACAATGTTTGGCATTAATTTGATTTTCTGGCCTCCATGGAAACCTACCAGCTGTCCCCACACAACCAGTCTGGAAGAAAAACAGATTTTTCAAAACTGGGAAATTTCATCTACTTCATTGACCTTTCATGTCTCCTGCCAATTGTCTAGTCATAAAGTGGAGAGGAGACTATGGAGACTATAGGTGATGTGCGGGGCCAGAGCTGGAATAACAGAAACCCTAACCATACAGCCATCCAGGCCCCGAACTATCAGAAGTGTTAAGCATGACTAGGGTGCTTAAATACCAAAGGAAATATCAGTGGTCAAGAACAACAAATATCGTACTCCTGAGAATGCTTTTATAGGAAGAGAGCTTTGTGAGTAAAAAGGCATAGATTGATAAACAGATGGAGGGTAAAGTGAGACCACCAAGCAAGTTCAGACAATAAATTGTCTGTAAAACCCCCAGGAGGTGATGGAGGTTTTTTGGTTTTGTTGAGAATACACAAATTTATGGCTGAGAGAAGAATTATAATACTTCTTGGCTCTTTACCATTTAATAAGCAGCTGCTCCTCTAAATAAATGTGGGAAAATATTTAAAGAATATAGTATTGGTGTACTCATTTGAAAAGTATTATAGAATTGTGCACTTGGAACCTATGTAATTTTTACTAACCAGTGTCACCCTAATAAATTTATATATATATTAAAAAGAAAAAGAAAAGTCACTAAATTGTCATGAATGTCTTAAATGGAGCTGTTCTTAGTTCTTCTTTATATCTTATTCTTTCCCTTAAGGTCATTGCCAAAGATGGTTGTAGGATTTCTTTTCTTAGGGGTCCTTAGTCAGAACATAGATCCTGTGCTCCTAGTGATGAGAGAATAGACTCTTGTAGGACCTCTTAAATGTCTTTCCTGAACTCCCACACTGGCTCTTTTGCTACCATGTTCTACTACAAGATGCATCACAATTAAAAGGTTGAAATAGGGGGAGCGGGGATGGCTCAGTGGGTTAGGCACTCACTTTGCAGCCCCGGGGACCAAGGATCAAATCCCTGCCCCGGCCTGTGCGGACCCATATGCTGAACTGGGGAGTGCCCCCCAGTTCAGCTCTCACTGGGGTGAGACCCCAGCCCAGTTCCTGCCCTGTGCAGCCCCGCTCCCACCTGTGGAATGAAACGATGTGGAAAAACGAATGATATGCAACTATGGAGACAGTTCTGGGCCCTCCACCTTCTCTCTGTCTCTGTCTCTGTCTCTGTATCTCTCTGTCAAAAACAATAAAAATAAATCTTTAAAAGGTTGAAATAGTGCCGCATGTATGCTAAAAACCTTTCACTATTTTATAACTTTACTAAATCCTATTGCAGTCATGGGACACTTCCTTTTAAAAGCAAGGTTAGATCCAAACCCAGATGACATTGTCCTTTCTTATGAAGGCATCCTGGATAATATTGAATTAGGCAAATGATGTTACTTTCTTGGGTTGAAAACTAAATAGCTGTGAAGTAAGTATAAGCCTGCAATAGTTCATCTAGCTGACCAGGAAACCTTCTAATACCAATTAGAGTATGTACATATGTATACTACTTCTGTGATCTAAAAGTCAGCATATATGATTATAGAAATGTTAAGCAAACATTTTGGTAGACGACCGCTATGCAGTATATGGCAATAAAATGTATTCATCTTTTAAGTACTTCCTAACAGAATTTCTTTCACCCTGAGCTTTTAGATTTTATTATTAGGAGCTTGTTTTCTTCTCTTTGAAGTTTTTATTTTCTCCCCAGTTTGCAGCTCTTTAATAATGTGCAGGGCTTTACTCTAGAGAAGTACTGAAGCAAAGAAACACTTCCTGGAGCTGTACTGAGAGAATTAAAACATATCACATTAATCCAGCTTTCTCTTCCTGCCCTCTCTCTACTGACTAAAGAAAGTCATGAAAACAATAAAAAATAATGAATATGGAAGCACACACATACAGGGAATTTTAGTTTTGTTTTGTACTTTTTCACATGAAGAACAAAAGCCTCCATTAAGCTGCTAAAGCTTTCTAACATCCTGTCTTCTATGAGTCATTAAGTCACTGAAGCCCAGAAAATCAAATTTGGTTTAGAGCTATTTTATAATGTATAACACAATAAAATGTGATTCACCAATTAGCTCATGTAATTAGAAAATTAAAAACATGTTCTTAGTGGCTGGTGGACACACATAAGTCAATTGTCATTCTTTGCATCTGCTGATTATAGTCACAATTACACCTCCAGTGATGTAACTATATCCCAACTCCTTATGGAAGAGACTTCACACGTGTCTGTGTTTATAAGTCAAATAAATATATTAAGAACTTAGTTCAGCCAGATTCACTCTTTTATTTTTTCTTTATCATTTCTTTCTTGTCACTCTCAATAGTAGGTTATGTGATCCTCGCTCCCATAAAATCTAAAGGAGGGAAAATCAACTGAAGTTAGAACCCCTAGAAAAGTTATTACTTTGTAGTTAAAAATTAGTCTGTCTGGCAGATTTCTACATGTTAATGATATTGCCAGAACACATATAAGAAAAAAGAAACAACCAACTTGATAAATGTTTTACTCAGAAGTTTTGCCTGGCTTAGAAGGACTCTGATAGATAAGAATGAGAATTGAATATTTGTTAGATTATTTTAAAGCAGTTCTTCCTATATTCTGTATGCACATCTGTTGAAATCTAAAGCATATGTTATATGTTGCCTGACTGTATTTAAAGTATATTTCTCTCTAAGTTCAAATAAATTTAAGGGCTGGTGGATGATTAAAACAGTGTCTCACTAAGATTTTCAAATATGATCCTACTTTGCTTTTTTCTTATTGCTACTGAAGTACATGGGCATGGTAACATGGTTGGGGCTTCCGAATTAACATAATAAGAGGGTAATAGGCCTAGGGATGAATTACCCGAGCTTGAGCCAGTAAAGAAAAGCTCTTGCTTGTATGACGCGGTCATGTGGTTGTGCTGCCCTTACCACTGTTTTTTAAGGTCAGATTGTAGTGTGCATTCATAGAAATTTTGATATAATATATTAGGAAATTATTTCCCTTGTAGCTGTAACATTGCTTCTAGATAATTTAGTCTTTGTAAACTCACAATGCATATCTTATGTTATTCTCTCTCACCCAAACATTACCAAATATTAAGGAACGCAATAAACTTGATTTATTTATTTATTTTTTTAATTTTTTTGATAGAGTCTCATACATAAATTTTAGAATACCTTGAATTATATATTATTTACATAAAAACATACAATCACAAACATTAAGAAAGTGTGGTTTATTCATAGTCAGAATGAAACTTAACCAACCCCCAAATGTTATTAAAAATGAAGCTGTCTCTACCTCTACTTCAATATGTATTTAACCGTTCTTCCTCATTTCTTTCCTTCCCCCCCCCCCCATTTACAGGTCAATGGAACCGAAATTGAATATGAGTTTGAAGAAATTACTTTGGAGAGGGTAAGAAAAAAATCTAATAATCTAAAGCACAATCTTGCTTTCTACTTTCTGCATCCTAATGGGTTGTCTTGTGAAATTATGAAATATATATTATACCCTGGAAGTTTCCAGATGGACTCACAATGAGAATATTGATGAAATGCCTGCAATGGCAGGCATAGAAACAAGCAGGCCGACTAACCAGAATGTTCAGTATTTAGATAAGCCAGGATTTGGAAAAACGAAGGGGAAAGACAGAAATTTTCAGTGTTGTTTTTTTTTATTTTATTGTTCTTATTATTGATATATTGCCATGCATTTTTAGATACCTTACAAAATATTTTTATTTTTATGATATTAACACTATCTTCATAACTACCATTGCCATTCATTTTTTAGTTTACAGAAACAAGTGATGGATTTTAAAACCACCCCCACTGAGAAAAGTACAGGATCCCTGCAGATTCTGCAAATATGCTGGTAGGGTGTTGGCAAAGCTTTGAAAAATTAGGGAAATTCTGTGCAAATACAATCCTAATATATAAAGATATTTTTAAAAATAATAAGAGAAAAGTCAAAGACCACCTAGAAAAAAATGATCAAAAGGCATGACAATCACCAAAAAAGAAAAGACTGATTAACATGCAAAAACCTCTTCAAACTTATTAATAAACAAACAAAACGTGATACTAAACAGTTTTTATATACCCAACTGGAAAAAAATATACTGCCATTGAGTGGGTTTGGAAATTGTTGCAATTATAAAAGAGGAACTTGGAAGAATGTTTCAAACACCTCAAAATAGGCACAGTTTGGACCCAGAAATTGTACTTGCTGGAATATACAAATCACAAAGAATATTCATATTGGTATTATTTATAATAGTAAAGACTGAAAAAGACAAATGTTTAATAATATATTATTATATGTCCATATTATAGAAAATTATATTTAATTATATTGTAATGGTATTATTTTTAATATTTAATTATAAGGATAGAGGTGTAAGTAGACTGTATTATTAAATTAAAAATCTTTAAAAATGGTACATAAAATATAATTCAATAAATATAAACAAAGGTATACATGCATAATATACATACATAAATATATACATAGAGCCTAGAAGGATAAACACCAAAATGTTAAAAGTGGTTAACTCTTTCTGAGAATTTTAGGGTGAATTTTAGTTTTATCTTTTTATTTATGTTTTTTTATCTAAACCTTCCATAACAAACATGTATTGCATTTATAATAAGAAGTAAAAATGTATTTTTTCTAAGCCATTGCTCAAATATGAATTCACACTCTAGACCTACATTTAAATTTATATATGTGTATATATTTTTATGATTACTGATTATTCACTTTCCTGCTTCATGGAATTTATCCTTCTCTACTTAATTTTTATAGAGTATGAGTGGTTTTAAAAGGAAATTTACTTTGAAAATTAAGTGTTTGATGGATGGGTACTTTAAAACACCCATTATGAACTCTGATAAAAATTTAATGGCATGCTAAATGGAGAAAAGTGAAGCATATGGAAAATTAGTCCAAATGAGAGGCAAGAACACATTTTTCCTTCTAAATCGCTAATCTTCTCCCCAGAAATGGCTATGTAATTTTTGAGGCACAGTACAAAATGAAACTGTGGTGTCCTGGTTTAAAAAATGGTAAGAATTGAAAGATGTGACTAGCAGAGCATCAGAGCAAACGTGGCCTCTGCTACATGCAGGGCCACGTGGACTCTACAAAAATCTCCAACTTACGAGGCCCACCCTTCTCTCACCCATACTCTATACACTCCATCCTTCTTAAATACAGTCTCTTTTAGATACCCTGGTTTTATTGGTCGGGAAATAAGTAGAAGTTAATGTTGGTGAAAGGTGCGATGTTCAATAGGAATCTGACAGTTGAGGGTTGTAGTCTGGATCTGACACTTACGGTACTTGCTTTAAGATCTAAGGTGTCATTCATCTCCCTCACTTCCTGAACTAGGGTTTCTGTTGTGAAATCGGGAGACGCAGAGAGGACCCTGGCACCAGGAATGTCTTGAAAAATCAAGCTGAGCAGAGGGCCAGCGCTCTTTGCTGCATCTAGCAAAGAGCTCTCCTCACTGCTGGTTTTTATTGATTTACTTTGATAGGATTACCTATGTGATAACAATCATCAAAACACATAATCAAGAAAACACAGGAACAGGAGTATATTCTGTTCCTGTAAAAACAAAATTAGAGAGTTTAAGATTCCCTTTAAGCTTCAGCAAAAGTTATTCTCAAAACTGTGAATTCCTCCCAAGACTCTGTTCCCCTAATCAGGAAGTACTTGTCCTTCCTTTCATATTTAGATACACTTCTTCTTTGAGGTTCCTTGAGGCTTGTTTACACTATCTTGTCAGGAGGCTAACCATTAACCAGCCCTGTTTTCAGGGCAGCGGTCTCCTACGTGTCAGGACAGCTCCAAGACTCAGGTCACATAGCTTTTGTCTTTCTCTAATTCCTTCTCCCTACAGGTTTCCAGTCATGCTCTTAACCTTGTCATTGCCATTCATTGCACCACTCCCGCAGACTTCTGTGTTAAGCATCGTCTTCTCTGAACACTACCTCTTCTCTGTCCTTATCATTTATTCTAATACCCCCCACTCCAATAATTCTTCAACCCAATTAGAACCTTGAATCATTGATTTCACATTTTTCTTCCAGTTGTCAACCTTCTCCAAGCACTCTGTCCCCCCCTACCGTAGCACATATTGCAATTCTCCCTCTCATACATTCAACATTTTTCCCCTCGCTCATTTTCTGTGTTAATGTAGCAAAACCTCATCTCTGATTAATCTACCCTGGTTGAAATTACACCTTCCTACTTACTCCATGCCAACACCTTGGCAACTGAACGTGTCTGGAGAAGCACTCGCTCATCTCACTTTAACATCATAACTATTGATTTCAAATGAACCCTCAAAACATCCTATCAATTCTTATACATTTATTTAGAAAAAAACACTTTCTCTTTCTCTGGGACAATTTCACATCTTGTTTTCTTTCCTAAAATCTCTAGCACCTCCCCATCCTCACTCCCAGCTGTTGCCCTGTCTTCATATGCCCTAAAGGAAATCTGAGCACTCACATGCAAACCACCTTCCATTTCTGCCTCTCCGGGTCTAGTGTGCTCTCTGTGACAATGATGGCATTTTCCCTGCTCATTTTCAAGGTCAGCTCTTTTCTCATGGCCTGGACTCTGTAACCTCTTGTTCATTTTAGGACTTTGCTTCTGAAGTTTCCTCCTGTCTCCTGCAATATCTGTTTCTCTCACTCTTTTTCCCAGATAAATTTGATATAGACATGATATAATATCTCTCATCTTAAAAATTTTTTTTTTCCTTGACCAAATGTTCCCCTCTTATTACTGCCTTATTATTCTATTTTGCTTTACCTGGAGATCTAGGAAAATTATCTATTTTCATGAACTCCACTTTATTACCTCATTTTCTTATTTTAACCTAGTTCATGTTTTCACCCCTGCAATAGGCCTAAAACCATCCCTATCGAAGTCATCAAAGGTTCCGTCTTGCTAAATCCGAGTATCAGTTCTTGTTTTGACTTTTCAGCCCCATTGGATGCAGCGATCACTGCCTCCTTCCTCACAGATGATCCCGATACCTGAAGTCATGACCTATCCCCTGCACCCCAGATGTGAACAGCTAATTGTCCAGTTGGCATCTCTGGTATTTTCATAACAGAATGTTTGAGTTTTCCCTGTGTTCCCTATTCTCAGGGCCTAGACTGCTTCTACCGTAATATTCCTCATCTTAACTGACTGGTTCTATCATTTTTCTTATTATTCAGGCCACAGTCATCATCTAGGACTCTTACTTGGTTGTTCCTTTTTTTCTCAGCATCCAGAACAAATCCTTCTGACACTATCATAAAATTCTATTTCACAATCCATTTCCACCTGTAGTCCAAACCAATATTACCCATGCCTGGACCACTGTAATAGTTTCCACTTTTGCCTCAAAGTAGCCAGAGTATTATTTTTAAAAATATAAACCAGATCATACCACTTTTGTTCTTAAAACCCCCCGGAGGGATAATTACACTCACTATCATCACCTACAAAAGGCTGTATACATTCTGACCCCTGCTTCTCTTACCAATGTTATGTCCTCACAACTAACTCCTTGAATATTTCACTGTAGCCATGGTGAATTTCTTGTCATTTCTCAGAAAATTCAAGCTTTTTCCACCTGTATGCCTTTACATACATTATTGTATCTGCCTATTTCCTGGGAAATTCTCCCCTTAGAAAGTTACACAACTTGGTCTTTTCTTTATTTAAATCTCTGCTCAAATGTCTTCTCAGTAAAATCTCCCCTGTTCACTTCATTTAAATTACCGTAATACTGCAGCCCTCATCACACATTTTTCTTTTCCATAGTTTTATCTTTTAATTGTACTCACCAATATCTGAAATGCATATTTTCTGTCTGTTTATTTAATGTTTACTATATTAACACCCTCTCTAAATATATGCTATATATAAATACATGGCCACTTCTATATCCAATCTGCCTGACGTAGTCTGGAATGTGGTCTACACACAGTGACTACTTGGTGACAAATGCATTATGTTCTACCACTGCAAGCATAGCGAAGCAGAGACGCATTGCCTGCTTCTGAGTTCTGACACTAAAACTTGCTGGTTGAGTTACTTTGAGCTGAATACTTAAAATCATTCTGGGCCTCAGTTTTCACATCTGAAAATGAGGCTATCATATTTGTAATCAACTCCTAGGGTCCTTGTGATGATTAGAGTTAATCTAAAGATTTGGAACAACATGCATAGCTGTTATTCTTAATATTTTATTTGTGTTACCATGGTAGTTCTCATAAGCATTGTGAGAATCATTGAGGAAGCTTATTAAAAGCACAGCTTCCCTGTCTCAATGATTTACATTAATCCAGCAAGAACTTTCATATCAGCTTTTTTCTTTCTTTCTTTCTTCTCTCTCTCTCTCTCTCTTTATTGTTACTTTGTTATATAGCAGACATCCAGTGATGAAGACATTACTGTCTTTGTGATATGCATTTGTAGCTTACACATTTTCTACATTTAATTTCTTAATCATGTTTAGTAACATCCCTATGAGATGGATATTGCTAACTCCCTTTTATATATTATATTAGGACTGAGGCTCAGAAATAAAATCACTTGTCATGAGTAATGATGTCAGTGAGAGTTGAAACCAGGATTAAGCCCCATGCCCAGCAGACACTAAAACCTGGCTCATGGCCACTGATTTAGATTACCCACAAAATTAAGTTCAAATATCACATCCTCCAAGTTTTTCCTGACTTCCCCTTTTGGACAAGTGCCCCTTCATAAATTAACACAAGTAGAGAACTTCTTACATCAAATGACAAATAAAATCTTTTTCACTGACCTATGAATTCCTTGATGGAAAAAGTTTTATTACAGTGTTCTTTATATGACCATGATGACATTAAAAGAATTAGAGGACAAGTTGACACCCTCTTATCAGCCTGGTTGTTCAAAACATTGGCTACTTGCTACACATGGTGCATTCCAAAATGTCTTATGGACCTTTATGTGCCGAGCACTTACTGAACATAGGCCCTTGTTTCTTAGCGTGTTACAGCCTGGTAGAGGACACAGAGGAGTAAATAGGCAGAAACCATGAAGCACAGAGTGCAGCATTGACTCTGCATTAGCTTCCAAAAGATGAGAGGAAGCTAGCCATTTAAAAGGGAGCAGAGGAGGCATCCTCTCAGACAGACAATAGCAGGTGTGAAGGGTCAAGGGCCCTTGGAAAATTCATATCCTCAATTGATGAGTGGGACTCAGAGAGACCAGGCTGGAGGGGTGGAGAGGGCTGAGAACAAAGATGCCTTGGATAACATTCAGAGCGGTTTTAATTTTATCACAAAAGCCATGGAGAAGCTCTGAAGAATTTTAAGCAGAAAAGTAGCACAATCATATTATGTGTTTCAAAAAGATGCCACTGGCTATAACATGGGTATACATTTCACAGGATTCAGGAGAAGATACAGATAGGCCACTTAAGACAGATAATTAATTGCTAAATTTTGCCATTGGTTATGGAGGAGAACACGATTCAAAATACGTTAAGAATGCTAGTACAGATCCTGATGTTTTTGTAGGATGGGAAAAGGCCAGAGAGAACAGAGGGGTCAAATCCAACAAACGCCTTAGCACAACCTGGGCCACTCCATGATGGACACCTGTGATGTTTCAAGCCTTTCTGACATGATGGGCTGTTAGGAAATTAACAAAAGAAGCCATAACTCTGAGTGATGTATCCATTATCCATGTATGAAGTTAATAAGTTATATACCCCCAATTTGATTGACATCAAGAGAAGCTAGTTGACCCAGCATGGATAATAGATTAATCATGCCTCCATAACCCTGACCAACATGCATGACTACAATTTAGCAGAGATACTGAAGTGACTGCCTGACTATCTGCTGCCTCTTCCAACCCCTGCCCCCGGCCTCCACCACAGCAGAACATTTGGAATCTTCACAGCTGCAGAATGTATGGCCATGCAATACGATTTGAATACCCTGTCTGACAAGTCAAGGATATTCTTCTGTAATTAAAAAAATAATCATCATCATCATCAAAGGTCTGAGCCATCTTCCCAAATATAAATTATTGACTTGTGTTACTTAATATTTAACCCACACATAAAAACAGACAAATTTATACTGTGGTAGAGAAATGTGACTGATTTAGTATGCCCTGCAAATTTCTATAGATGAACCAAGTTTGGGGTATAGCGTGGGTAACACGAGACATTTGAAAGCAGTATTTGTGAGCTGCGAGGTTAAAAGTGGTCCATTAAAGCTGTCTACTAACAGACTGTCCAGACTCATCCAGGAATCGAATCAATTAGAATGTCACTGGATGTCTGACTCACTATGGTCAAATTTGTTTCTCTCACAGTATTGACTTTTCATAAAGATGAAAATTCCTAAATTCAAATGGAATTAAGGATCTTTACTTTAAGTGATGTAGGGGCTTTGGATTACTAAATTTCTGATTTTTTCTGCCACTTTATTTTCAATTAATAGTTAACAAGTATAAACAGTCGGAGTCCCAGTGCTATTTGGTGGAATTTCAGCCTTTTAAAGATTTATTTTTATTGTTTTTGATAGAGAGACAGAGAGAAGGGGGAGGGCCCAGAGCAGTCTCTGCAGTTGCACATCATTCATTTTTCTACAGTTTCATTCTACAGGTGGGGCGGGGCATGCAGGGCAGGAGCCAGGCTGGGGACTGGGGCTGTGCGGTGCAGGAACCGCCCCAGGCCGCCAGCATGGGAGGCTCGCCCCTCAACCCGCTGAGCCATCCTGGCATCCCCGGTTTCAGATTTATATAGTAAGCTGTAGCAATTCATATTCTAGTTTAGTTAAATAATTTTTAAATTATAATTAATTGTAATTATAGATAAGCTTCTTTAATGAACTTTAAATTTTATGTATGTCCTATTATCAATGTATATTTAACTATGTTTTAAATATATGTACATGTATGTGTATTTAAGCATATAGATACCATCCAAATGTAAGTGTATATTTAGACATAAACAAAAATATTTACTTAATATATATGTAGTATGATCAGAGTTTTATTGGCTTGGTAGAGGTATTGAAAAATGTATGTAACAAAAATTAGGTTTATATACACGGTGGAAGGAAGCACAGTTTTTGAACTCAGATGGGCCTTATTTTGAATCTAGGATTAGTCACTTCCTCTGTGACCTTCAGCAAATATTTTAACCTATTAAAGCCTTAGTTTTCTTTATAGTGAGTGTAATACTAATAATCTATCTTATAGAATTATTTTAAAGAATAAAATAATATATGTAAAAGATCACAGAATATCATAGATGCTCAGTATTATTATTATAACGTACACACACACACACACACACACACTTATCCAGGCTTTATTTTTTACAAGATGTCACTGTTGTTATAACTTCAGGCTATGATTGTAGGGCTAAGTCAAGTGGCAAATGCATGTGTCTGCTTATGTGTGTGGGGGGTGTGTGTGTCTATATTTGTAGTAAACGGTAAGCTTATTAAGTGATCTCAAAAATGTATGCATACCTACTAATCAATATATTTTTAAGCATGTTGAGTATATCAGTGGAATCTGCCCCTTGGGTTTGAAGCCATCACTTCCTCTAGAATAACCCAGTGCTATTTGTAGGTCTATATTTTCTTCTTTATTAGCTCACAATAAATAATGTAGTTTCAGGCTAGACAAGCAGTCACAGTGTTTTATTTTGTTTCCAGTAGCTTGAGGCTATATATGACATTTGCTTCAGATACTCTGATACCTCCTTAAAAGATTTTATTCTAATGACCTCCCACTCCCAATGTCTACATATTATATAGGGAGCAGCTATTTTTTTTTTTTTTTTTTTTTTTGTCTGCACATAAAAACTGGCATGAACAGCATCCTTTTTTTCTGGGGAACATCTCTCCCCATTTCAACCATGTTGTTCTAGGGAAGATTGCCAGTCACAGCACCCATGGTTACACAGTTGATTGGTCTAGAGCTACTCATGGGAATTAATTACCTGGTGAGCTAATAAAAAATAACACTGATCCTGAGCTCTGTCCAATATCAACTGAATCAGATCCTCAGGGGGTAAAGCATGGGAAATATTTATTTTTAAAAAATTGTAGGGATTTAATGCATAGTTCAGAGGATTATACGTGAATGAAACTGAACCATTCAGAACGCTCCTGTTTGAGAATGGAGAGAGGAGGGAGAGAGAGAGAATGAACAAATGGGCAGCGTGCATTTTCTATGTTACAACCATCCTAAAGACTCAGCCAGATACCATTCTCTATCCGCTGGCTTCATGAACCTTCGAAATTCTTCCTAGCCAGAGCAGTTCCAAGCAGTCGTTATAACTTGCCTACAAGGGGACTTATACGAATGTGTCTTGGGGTTGTATTTTAGCTGTGCTGAGGTTGTTGAATACGTCGTGTCCTAGGCTCATGCTGCTGTAGACTGTTCTCAAAATAAATGTTGTCTTGCTTCAATTCTCTAGCTTTCTAAATTCTAGGCGAAGCCAGGATGGCTCAGTGGGTTAAGTGCTCACTTTGCAGCGCCAGGGACCAGGGATCAAATTCTGGCCCCGGCCGGTGTGGACCCATATGCTGAACTGGGAGCTCCCCCAGTTCAGTTCTCTCTCTGTCTCTGTCTCTGTATCTCTCTCTCTCTCTCTCTCTCTCTCGCTCTCCCTCTGTCAAAAATAAATAAATAAATAAATAATTCTTTAAATTCTAATCATGCCTCTCACCACGGAGGTAAGGTCATAAAGCAAAGCTCTTCACTAGAGCAGTGTTGTCAAGCTTACACGTACCATCTCCTTTAAAGTAACCCATTACTGTGCTCCTATAAATAAAAGAACAATAAAATAAAAAGAATGGTGGGTATATAAAATGGCTAGTGACAGGTCTGTGAATTTAGTTCTCTACTGTCTAGAAACCTTTCTGATTTGGGAACCAACAATCTTTGCTCATGTGGAAAATGCTTTGCAGTGTTAACCATTGGATGCTAATGTCAGGAAAAAAATCAATAGTTAGCAGTAGAGTTTGCAGACATTTGGGGGTAGGGGGTCATTAATCTAACTTTTCTTTAGTTGTAAACATCAAAGTCTCAGGATTGAAGAGCACCTAGTAAACATACCTCAAAGAGCTGATTTAGATGAATCTGCACAAAATGCATTTAGCTGAAATTCAACTGCTGACTCCAACCCTCTCCATTTTTCTTTATAAGCTCCCAGCTGAGTTATTTCCCTTCTTTTACCTCACATGCCCTCCGTATTAACAAGTTGTCTCTTCCCACTCATTAGTCTGAGCCTTAGTGTCATCACGTCACCTAAACCTCCTATATGTTTTATTCTGTGAACCTCTTTTTCACTATTACCCACATCTTTCTTCAGCAGGGCCCTTGATTATTATAAGCATATCTAATGCTAGCTTGTAGACAAAATCTACAATGAAAAGATTCTCATAGAAATGATAAAACTCTATCATTCCCAATTTGAATTTTCTAGTTAGAATAGATCTGTTTCCATGACTTATATGAAGATGATGTGGATGGTTAAGGAGGTTTAGCGAGGAAACATCTATCTCAGGGGTGCTCTGAGAGTTTAAGGTCGTGATGGAGGTACTGAATCCTAAAACTATTGGAACCTGAAGACCAAGGAGCAATACAGGCTAGGGTCCGGTATCATACTAGGTTACTACATACTTGATCTTGAGAAATTGTAAAAGCTGGGGATTTTGTTACTTGCAGCTGAACAAACCTTAACTGATGTAATTCAACTGTCAGACACTAAGTCATTCTTAGTGCTGTTCTTCCCAAACACTTTAACCATCTCAGAATTATCCCACAGTTCTATATCCTTATGCTGTGATAAGACATCCTATACATAGTTTGGTCATTCTTCCTTACAAGTAACTGCTGCAATATTCATGGCCCTTTTCAGAGTGCTTCAGTTTTTCAATTTCTGCTATAACTTTCCAGTGTAGTGGGTGTTTGTTTGCTTTCTACCCATTTCATTCTTTTTACCTCCCCACCCCCTGCCATCACTTAACTAACTGTGCCCAGATTTTAGTTCAGATGTTTACCTTTACTCACATAACCCATGTGCTTTGTCAGAACTCCATGAATAGTTCCTCATTGATTTAGGCCAATTAACATATTCTACTCCCTTAGCCTTTATCAGCAGTGGAAATGCAAATTAATCCATATACCGGTAATCCAGTAAATTCCATGGCTTTTATTTAGAATTCTGAGACAGAAACCCACCCTCTTCCATGGGCATGAAGTATGGAAGACTAGAGCACACACTAGTAGCTTAGGGCCATGTTATAGCTATAATAGGATTGCCGCTTTAGAATGATGTAGCATTTTAGATGGCAGAGTAGATAAATGAGGTAATGAACAGTCTTGGCGATATCTTGGGGCCATGAATCAAATCATTGCTGAGACACTCCTTGGGAATTTTTATTAAAGTAAACAATCTCCTTTATTGTGGTAGACAGTTTGAATTGGGGTTTGTGTTTCCTGCAACTAAACAAACCCTAAGTGACATAGCAGGTCATGAGAATCTTTAAGAAACAGATTAGGTCCCCATTTTTGTAGACAAGCCTCAAAATCATTCATCTCTAAAAATTACTTGCTCTCCTTGTTTTTTATTTCCCATTCAAGGGAATTTCTCCCCACCCCATCCCCCATTTGGGAAGCCTCATTCTTATTCTGTGCTTTGCATAGGACTTCTCCATTTTACCTCCTTCAAAACCCTATAATTTCTCTTAAGGGTTTAGGTTTTAGAAACATACTAGTAAGCAGGGAAGCCTTTGCAGGCTACTTCTGATTTCAACCCTCCCATCCCTGACTTCTCCCCTACAATGGACACCCGCTTTAATGGGGGGAAAGAAAAAAGAAGAAAAAAAGAAAAACACACAGCAAGAAAAAACAAAAACACTTGTT
Source organism: Craseonycteris thonglongyai (assembly GCA_004027555.1). Taxonomy (NCBI): domain Eukaryota; kingdom Metazoa; phylum Chordata; class Mammalia; order Chiroptera; family Craseonycteridae; genus Craseonycteris; species Craseonycteris thonglongyai. The sequence goes on along the minus strand of PVKE010025396.1, from coordinate 5,375 downwards.
TCTCAAAATAGTTATATAGCAGGAAAACTGAAAATTATTTCCAGTATTTGAGAGATGGTTATAACTAGTGTGTTTAAAAGCTTATTTTTTTTATCCACTTATCTTGATGAGCTTCATGTATTTTTAAGCTTTTAAATTATTTACCCTTTGGAAAAAAAGGAATACAGGTATTATGAAAATATTCGCAGGCATAAGAGTCTCGATGTTATATTATCTTATTTTAGAGATTTAAAATGGCTGGAGATTTAGCAAGACTTCAACAGCGCATACTTAGTCATTGAAAAAAATGTCATCTTTTATTTAATTGAGGATCACCAGTCATTTTCTATTGATCCTAAAATTGTTCTTCACTCTCTTACCATTTGTCTCTGACAAGCTCTTACTCAAAACCCAGGTCATATGTTACCTCCTCTTAAAAGCCTTGTCAGATTCCCCCAGTCAGGGTTTGCTTATCCATTCTTTTCACCTCCTCAGAGCTTTCTCATCATCTGTGTTCATATTGTATCTATTATACCTTTTAAATAAATGTCAAGACCCTCAAAGGCTAAAATGTTCCTTGGTTTAATTCTTTTTTTTTTTTTTTTCATACATGTCGTTTTTAATCACTAGAAGAATCTAGTAGATCACTAGTAAAATTACTATAAAAATTATTTAGTCTTTTGACAAGAGATAGAGGGTAAAGATTATTTGCCTCCTTCTAGTGTATGTCTAGACATGTACATTACACATATATGCATATATGTATATATATTTATTTTATTTTAAAGATTTATTTTTATTGTTTTTTGACAGAGAGAGAGACAGACAGACAGAGACAGAGAGAAGAGGGAGGGCTCAGAGCAGTCTCCATAGTTGACAGCATTAGTTTTCCATATAGTTTCATTCCACAGGTGGCCACAGGGCTATGCAGGGCAGGAACTAGGCCGGGAGCCTCTCGCATAGGCCCCAGCAAGAACTGAACTAGGGGCACATCCCAGTTCAGCGTATGGGCCCGCCTAGGCTGGGCTCGGGATTCGATCCTTGGTCTCCAGGGCTGCAAAGTGAGTGCTTAACCTGCTGAGCCATCCCAGCTTCCCCTATTTTATTTTATTATTAAATTTATTGGGGTGACATTGGTTAGTAAAATTACATAGATTTCAAGTGTACAATTCTATAATACATCATTTATATCTTCCATTATGTGCTCACCTCCCAGAGTCAGTCCTCCTTCCATCACCATATATTTGACCCCATACTTTACCCTCCTCTCCCTTACCCTCTGGTAACCACTACACTATCATCTGTGTCAATGAGCTTTTGTTTCTTTGTTTGTCTTTTTCTTTGAATAAATTTTATATACATTTTATTTTATACATTATACATTTTATAATATATACATATATTTTATGTATTTATGCATATTTATGTTTGTAGATGGATGGATAGATAGATGATAGATCTAGATAGATAGATAGATGGATAGATAGATAGATAGATAGATAGATAGATAGATAGATAGATAATAGGATCTTCTTTGTAAGCTGGGTATAATGTTCTCATGTTGGTAACAGTAGCTGTTCCAACAATGAGTATAACATTTATGAAGTTTAAGCCTCATATTAATTACTGTATGTGTAGATCTAAACAATTGGTCTATTACATACACTTTAGAGCCTCTTTTTTACAGATAAGCAAACTGTGGTTTAAAGAAGTTAAGGCATTCATCTATTGTCACAAAACTAGTGTGTAGCAGAGCTGGTTGATCTGTTTTCAATTACTATGTGTTGCCGCCAATAAGCCTAAAAGATATGGAAGACTTTTTGGAGTAACATACTTATTCTCTGATCATCCATGATATACTCAGATTGCCTTTATGGTTTATACATTTTTTTAAAGGAAATACTACACCAAATGGCAAAACATCTTAGGTTAGTTAGCATTGGAAGGTTAAAAGCACCTTGAAGAAAAAGGCAAAGATGGTAGAGGTGCATTTATTTCTCTTCAGGATTATTTCTTAATGTTTGAGAAATAAGCCAATCTCCTCTCCACCTATATGCTTAAAACTTAATTCGGGGGAAGCCGGGATGGCTCAGTGGGTTGAGCGCTCACTTTGCAGCGCCGGGGACCAAGGATCAAGTCCCGGCCCCGGCCCGTGCGGAACCATATGCTGAACTGGGAGCTCCCCCAGCTCAGTTCTCTCTGTGTCTCTGTCTCTGTATCTCTCTCTCTCTCTCTCTCTGTCAAAATAAATAAATAAATAAAGATATATTTATTAAAAAAAAACTTAATTCAAAGCTCAGTAATGTTACCCTAACTCTAGGGAAAATACAACAGAAATGACATTACATCATACATATTTAGCATTCTTTTTTTTTATTGTTAATTTTATTAGGGTGACATTGGTTAATGAAAATTTCATAGGTTCTATGTGTGCAATTCTACAGTACTTTGTCTATGTGTCATAATGTGTTCACCACCCAGCGTCACCTTTCTTTCCATCCTCATATATTTAGCTCCCCCTCCCTCCTTCCCCACCCCCACTTCCCCTTTACTCTCAGGTAACCATTCTTCCCATACAAGGAAACAAACTCAGTTCAATCAGTGTTCCAGTTGTATTTTTAAAACTTTCCTCCTGAAAAAATACCCATGTTCGCTGAAGCTAAATTTGGTGCGGTTGTTTTTTGGTTCTACTGTGCATGTAGTATTATTGTTTTATTCAGTTGCTATACTGTATACATTATAACACATCTCATTTTAATGTTCATTATTTTCAAATATTTCATTTCATTCTTCCGACTACCCCGTGAAATAAAAAAAGAAAGCATGACAGTCCTCATTTTGTTACTGAGTAAATAGAAGTTTAGAAAGTGGTTACAGGAGTTCCCCAAGGTCATGTAATCAGAGCAAAGGCCAGTCTAAAATTCATACCTTTAACTTACAGCCTTGCTCCTTTTTCTCTTATTTCTTGTTGTTTTGTTTTAATGTAATAACAAATCTAAACAATTGGTAAAACAAACTGAAAGTATCAAAATGTAGTCATTGATTTCTTAAACTAAGCTGAAATCAGGAGAAACATTCTCTCATACCTAATTAGATTTGAAATCACCCCAAATCATTTAAACTTGCTTTTCTTAAATGTTTAGTCTAAGAGAAGCATTTCCACATACCACGTTTTATCTTTCACTTCTAAGAAGGAAACTTTTAACCCTCTAAATTTTGAACATTACTATTTAAAAAACATTTATTATATTGATTTGAACTCTCTTCTAGTTATTTCTACCAAACTGTTTCAACCAATATAACAAAGTGTTTCTAGTGTGAACTATATAGCTACAAGTATTTAGCCCAAAATCAAATTGTGTGCTTTTATACTCACCGCCTTTGTGAATATGAGCAAGTCACTTAACCTGTCTGTGCCTCAGTATGTACAGCTATAAAATAGGTGATATAATAATACGTCCCTCATAGGGTTGTTATGAGGATGAATGAATTCATAAATATGAAATAAGATACTTAAAACTGTGCCTGGCCCTAATAAGTACTATACACCAGTTAGTAATTGTCATCACTGGACTAGTTGCTTTTCATGTGACAGGCCTTGAATGATTGAAAAAAGAAATCAATGTCCACTTCCTCCTTGAGTCTTCCCTTCTGCAGAATCACCACTACTCCCCCATGGACAATAATTATTATTGTTATTATTATTAGTACTACTATTATTATTCCCCACCTGCTCTTCTTCTTTCCTCTGGCCACACTCCTGATCATAACTTTCCCTCCTAAAAATTTCTCCTTCTACAGATAGGCATTGACTGTCCTCTGTGGTGTGTGGAATGTATGCATTGTTTACTCAGCAAGCATTGCGTTGTTTACTCAGCAAGCATTAACTGACCTCTGCTGTGATAGATGCTGGGGATATGTAGTGAAGGAGACTGTCCTCAGAGACCTGAGGAGCTAGTAGAGGAGACAAACATGTGTGAGTCATTCCTTCAGGGAGATCTACTGTCATGGAGCATCAACCAGGCTGCTAATCTACTTGTCCTATGTAACTATTTCATGATATAAGCCTGAAAAAAAGAAAAATACTCTTTCATACTCACTTTGCTGTGGTAAAATGAGAACTCAAGCTTCCACATTGCCCAGTTTTTTAAATTGCATGTTTCTTAGTTTGTGGTGTGTTTCTGTGTCTTCATTCAATTGTAAAGTATACAAGTGACAAAATATTGTGTGAGGGATGTTTATTACTGCTTCAACATTAAATGCATGTCAGTGTTGTTTAACCCCCTTCTCTTTAAGCACGTTACTTCTGGGACAGACTGTCTTCAGCCTGGGTTGTTTTGCCAGAAATGATAACACGTGCTTTTCAAAGCAGTCTATCCCATTTGGCATTTCCTACCAGGTTAGTCTCAGGTGAACTGGCTACATGCTGTACCGACACTTGAGAATGAAGTTGAAATGCGCACACTGCCTACACAACCTACGCACCGTTCAGGCGTGGCTGTTCTTCTGAATAAGGAAGGCATTCTATTTTTAATATCTGGAAAAATCTGCTGGAAATCGGAACTTTGTGATTAAATTCATTTATTGCATTACCTTATGTCATCCCATTTGCAACAGTTGCCCGAAGTAATTATTAGCCTACTACTTGCACCCCGAAGCATTGAGTGATAAGTTGACTTCTCCAAGGTCACACAGCTGGGAAAGGGGGAGAGCAGAAATCTGGACTGATACTGGTTCCACTCTGAAATTTCACAAAGACCCACTTGTGTTATAGTTTCTGTGTCTTTCCACTCGTTGTTGAGGCTGATGGTGTTGTTTCATATAGCGTGGTGATTTTTCCTTTGGAGAGCTTGGCATTTGAACAGTTGATGTGAAGATTCTTGCCTCTGGTTTCCAAAGGGATGAACATAGAGTCTGTATTTTTGCTCAGTGGGGAAAGGAAGAGTAATGACATTAAATGAGTGCAGCACTGACTCTGAATTCAGTTACCTTTTAAATCTCAGGGTTATTGAATTAATGAATTAGTCTTAGAAAGCTGTGTATCATTTTTGGAATCCTGAGAAAGGGAATTGAATATTAACCCAGTTCGCATCTATAATGCACAATTTATAGCCATTTGCAGACTGAGTCATATGGTGGAAACATTCTTTCATTCTCTAAGATTATTTTATGTTGGGTGCCCCACATACAGCAGGTCTTTTAACTGACGTGTCTTGTGTGATCAAAACAATAAAACATCTGTTGATAATAACCTTGAAAACAAATTGGTGCTTCCCAAACTTGCTTCAGCTATAAAATGTCTACTGTAATAATAAATACAAGATGTAAAGACAGCATTTTAAACATTCTCTCTCTCTCTCTCTCTCTCTCTCTCTCTCTCTCTCTCTCTCTCTCTC
>PVKE010025395.1:0-23085 GCA_004027555.1 Craseonycteris thonglongyai | reverse complement strand
TCTCTCTCTCTCTCTCTCTCTCTCTCTCTCTCTCTCTCTCTCTCTCTCTCAAACAATAAAGTAAATCTTTTAAAGAAACTATTCATAAATTAGTAAATTGTATGATTGTTCTCTCAGGAAAATTGCTAAAATTCTGGTGTTAGAAACGAAGTCAGAATTTGAAGGTATTTTTATTTACTTTATTTTTTAATTAGTAAACTTATTGTGGTGACATTGGTTGGTAAAAATTACATAGATTCCAGGTGTACAATTCTACATCACATCATCTATGCATTGCATTATGTGCTCACCACCCAGAGTCAGTTCTCTTTCCATCACCATATATATGATGCCCCTTCCCTACTTCCCTATCCCCTCCCCACTTACCCTAAAGTAACCACTAAACTATTGACTGGGTCCATGAGTTTTTGTTTCTTTGTTGCTTTCAGTTTTATATTCCACCTATAAGTGAAGTCATTTTATTTTTATTTTTTTCAGTCTGACTTACCTCATTTAATATGATGATCTTAAGGTCCATCCACGTTGTCACTAGTGGCTAAAGGTATTAGATGGCATTATATATGTGTTTGTAGAATGTGAAATTTCATTTCTGACCATCACCTCCTTTCCAATCTCATGCAATGTTCCAAATAAGTCAGATCCAAGAAATGAAAAGCTTAATGTGAATAGAAGCATTACTTTATGAAGTACAACAGAAATTAAAGTTTATAATACCACATTCACAGCCATATGTGGCTTAGGTTGAAGTTCTATTGGGCCCTAACCTAAATTTTGGGAGTAATGTTTAAACATACTTGTAGAGGTTGGAAGGCAGGGAGAAGCAAAATGGTGTACATGTACACACACATACATACATACAAACACACACATATGAAGAGGGAGAAAGAGAGAGAGAGGAAGAGAGAGAAAAAGAGAATAATTTAGTCAGTATAGAATGAATTAATCTATCATAACAAATATTTATACAGTTTAAGTGACTTAATATAAGAGATTTATTTTTTGTTCACAAACATTTCTACTATGCTTCAGCATGTAGGTTATGTTCATTGTCAATAATCAAAAACTCAAGCAGGAATTACAGAAGATAGAAAAATTTCTACTGTCTCCTAAACTTCACTAAAAAGCAATATACACTATTCAGACTGAATTTTATTAGTTAAAGCAAATTGTATATCTAGACTTAACTGCAAAGGGAACAGAATAATTCTGTTCTACTTGTCACTAGTTGGAGAAAAGAACCAGAATATTTGGAAACATCCCCGATGCTTCCATAGGTATACTACCCCAACCAGCTTCAAGGATCAAGATATAAATTAAATAGCCCATGCTTTTAAAGAATGGCAACTGCATTCATTGTCAGAGCATCTAATGCAGTGGTTCACAAAGCATGGTCTACGGTCACTTGGCTGCCTCCCAAACCCAAAACAGTTTCATAAGAACACTTGAATATTATTTGTCTGTTATATATTCATTCATTAATGAGTTTACAGTGGAAATTTTCATAAATTACATGACATTTCATATGTCAACAGATTGAATCCAGCTTCTTTCTATTGAACCAGAAATTAAAGAAATTTATAAATATGTGAACAATGTCACACTTCTCATTAATCTTTTATTATCAAAATACAGTAACTTTTTATGAAAATATATTGTTCATTTCAACAGGTAATGGTGTTATTATTATTATTTTAAATGAATTAATAAATACATGATCCAAAAGTCAACACTCCCCATGGGATGGGCTGAGACTTTGTTTTTACTGTAATATAGTTAAATTTATTTCTCTGTGTGGTCTTCCTTCCTTCTGTTACCTATAGGTGTTATTTCCAAAAATACTTTTCCTCCAAATTCCTACATGCAGTTCTTTGTCTCAGAGTGTGTTTCCTAGATACTCTAAGATAGTAAGTACAAAGAGTAGTCCAAGAAAATTGACTATAAAAATTAAAATTTAGAGCTCTATCACTCATTGGCCAATGGGCAGTTAAGGTGGTAAACACAACACTGATATAAATGATAAGCGGTAATAGTGCATTTGTTAACATTTTAACTAGTAGCAAATTGGGATGGTATAACAAGGCTACGCTGATGGGAGGAGCTGTATGCCAGACATTTGAGAAGTATAGGAAAAGTGGTAGTATGAGAATTCCAGAGTTGAATGGATATTTTAGAGCCAATTAATAATTTAGAGACAGACGATTAAAGATTAACAGTGAAAAATAATCAACTAACTACAAAGTATGAAAGCAAGAGGCTTTGGAAAACAGAAATAGTTTCTATAAGAGGAAGGCAGAAAAGGCTGATGATCACCATTGAGCACAAGCATGAATAGCAGAACACTGAAATATGTTGAATTTTAATGAGGAGGCTTCTATCTCCAATATAAGGACTCTGAAGATGAGCAGGATCCTGAGATATTAGGAACTTGACAAGCTAAATCCTTATATTCTCCTTAATTCCCTAAGGCAAGCCAATTACAGCTATTGTGCTAGATGGAGTACCTTACTAGAGCAAATTAACACAAACTTAGAAACATGTGATGAGGCTATTGATATGACAGAGCATTATTTTATATTTCTGTCACAAATCAGGGCTAGAAACATTTTATATGATTTTGGACTGTACTAAAATGAATATTTAAAAAAGCTATTTTAGCTCTCCTACCCTCTGTCATAAAATGGTCCATAGGAACCTGAATCACCTGGACATTTAACAGAACATCATATTGGTCTATCCTACAGATACTAACAGGAAAAACTGAGCAGAAGGTTGCACAACCATATTAGAACAAAATGAGAAATTTCAGTTTATCAGAATTATAATACATCTACTCTTTAAATACTAATGTTAAGAAAATAAAAACACAAGCCACGAACTGTGAAAAATATTTGCAAATCGTATATCAGATAAAGGACTTGTATCTAGAATATATAAAGTCAAAGAACCCTCTATATCAAACGTGTCCAGCCTGTAGTCTGTGGGCCTCCTGCTGCCCGTTATGTCTTTAAATGAGGCCCAACAGAAATTTATAAACTTTCTTAATATTTTTTTGCAACGTATTTTTTATAGCTCATCAGCTTTTGTTAGTGTTAGTGTATTTTCTGTGTGGGCCAAGACAGTTCTTTTTCTTCCAATGTGGCCCAAGGAAGCCAAAAAGTTGGACACCACTGATGTATATCAATAAGAAACCACCCATTTGAAACAGTAGATAAAAAATTCAACAAACAATTAAAGAAGACATAGAGTGTAAGGAATAAGTACATACATAAAATATTCAATATCATTAGTAATTAAGAAAAATAAATTTTTATCTGTAGGCATACAGACAAAGAAACTGAGGCATAGAACACTAATTTGCTTATAATTTTCTAGCCAGGAGCCAAAGAGCTAGGACTCAAACCAAGACCCGTCTGACTTCAAAAAAGTGACTCCTCCCACTGTGTGATGTAACACTTGAGGTGACAGAATTGTTCAAAAATCTTCTCTTCTTTTTAGGGAGTTGTTTTGAAATTGGCAATAAACTTCACTTCCATCAACTTCTAAAAATATTCATTGACTCATTAATAATTATTTCCTAGTGGGTTGATTATTTTTAGTATTCGTCAGCATTTATTGGAGCCACGTGCTTCATTTAAAATGATATAAAACAGTATAACATAGCAATAAAGAATTTAGGAGTTAGTTTTTAAACTACACATTGGAACAGATTGCACAAGGAGACTCAAAGGACCTGCAATGTCTGTCTGTCCTAGAGAATGCCCACACCCCATAACACATTCACTTCATTTCTGGCTGTGAATATAACTTAATTTTACAATTCATGTCATCATCTTATTAGAATAATCAGAAAACATATTATGTTATGCCCTATCAGTCTTTCAAAACTACCAACCTGTTCTATTTTTTAATTTCAATCTATACTTCTAGATTCTGTATTTAATTCCATTGTTTATGTCTTCTTATACATAATCTTGCAGACTTTCTGATGAGTAAAGCATACAATTATTTTTAAATTAACAACAAAGTGGCTTATAAAATCTTGGTTAGATAAATTTACAGAAATCTAGTGTTTAAAATCATTCTTACAGGAGTTTGATGTAGGCAACCACTACTTTTGAGACCTTGGATCACATTTCTTAATCTCTGAACTTTTTGTTTGCTTACTTATTAAATGAGAACACTAGTACCTGTATTTTAGGCTGTCATGAACTAAATTAATTCAAGATGCTGACATGCAAAACTCCGTTTTTAAAAAGTGTATACATTTATGTGTTATATGCACCAGAGAAAAAAAATCAATTTTAAAAGCTACTCTTTAAGGTAGTGAATCATTTATTTAAAAAACAGAAAAAGAAACAAGGCAAGAATACTCAGTTCACCACTTTTATTAAGCACAAGCACAATACTAAAAGTCCTAGCCACAGCTAGTAGACAAAACAAGGAATTAAAGGCATCTAAATTAAAAATAAATAAATAAATAAGCAAAATTATCATTCCTTGCAGAAGACATAATACTATATGTAGAGAACCCCAAAGATTCCACAGAAAACTAATAGAAATGATAAAATTAATTTAGTAATATAGCAAGATACAGAGTTAATATTTAGAAATCAGTTACATTTTTATAAGCCAGCAACAAATTATCAGAAAAGGAAATAAAGAAAACAATCCCATTTGCAATTGCATCAAAAAATAAATAAAATAGTAATAAATTTAAACAAGGAAGTAAAAGACCTGAACTCAGAAAATTATAAGACATTGTAGAGAGAAATTAAAGAAGATACAAATAAATGGATGCATATACCATGCTCATGAATAGGAAAAATTAATATACCGGTAGCTAAGTGTCCACCCTCAAAGCAATCTATAGATTCAATAAAATTGTATCAAAATAGAAATGGCATTTTTCATGGACCAGAACAAATAATCCTAAAATTTATATGAAACCATAGAATACCCTGAATAGCCATGCAAATCTTGCAATAGAAGAACAAAACTGGAATTGTCACACTGCTTTATATTGAACTATACTAGAAGGCCACAGTAATTAAAACAATATGGTATTGGCATATAAACAGACACATAGATCAATGGAACAGAATAGAAAGCTCAGAAATCAATCCGCAATATATGGTCTCTTTATCTATGACAAAGGAAATAAAAATATATGTTGGAATAAAAACTATCCATTCAATAAATGATGCTGGGAAAATTGGAGAGATATATACAAGAAAATAAAATTGAACCATCTTATTACTCCATCCACAAGAACAAAATCAAAATGGATTAAAGACATAAATGTAAGACCCAAAGCCATAAGATTTCTAAAGAAGAAAAAACAAACAAACATGGTAAATTCTCAGATTTCACTCTTCGTAATATTTTTACTGATATATCTCTTTGGGAATGAAAACAAACAAAAATAAACAAATGGGACTACATCAAAGTAAAAAGATTTGCATAGCAAGTAAGCCATCAACAAAACACATCTGACTTAATGAGAGGAGATATTTCCCAATGATACATCTGAAAATGGCTTAATATCCAGAATTTCTAAAATATGTATACAACTTAACACCAACAAACAAACAAAAAATAAGCAAACAACCCAATTTAAATAATCAGAAAAAGACCTGAATAGACATTTCTCCAGAGGACATACAGATAATAAATCAATAATCAAAAATTCTCAGTGTCATTATTTATCAAAGAAATGCAAATAAAAACCTCAATGTAGTACTACTTCACACCTGTCAGTAAATCAACAAACAAGTGCTGGCATACGTGTGGAGAAAAAAGAATACTTGTGCATGATTGGTTGGTTACAAATTAGTATAGTCACTATGAAAAACAGTATGAAGTTTCCCAAAAATATTAAAAATAGAGACACCTTATGACACAGCAATTCTATTCTTGGGTATTTATCCAAGAAATCTAAACCACTAATTTGAAAAAAAAATATATATATATATGCTACCCTATCTTCACTGCAGTGCTATTTACAATAGTCAAGATATAGAAACAATAGAAATGCCCATCAATAAATGACTAGATAAAGAAATTGTGGTACATGTATACAATGGAATGTTACTCAGCCAGAAAAACAAATAAAATATTACCATTTACAACAGCATGGATGAACCTAGAAGGTATTATGCTTAGTGAAATAATTCAGACTGAAAAAGACAAATACTTTATGATCTCACTTATATGTGGAATCTAAAGAACAAAATATACAATCAAAACAGAAACAGCCTCATAGATAGAATCAAACTGATGGTTACTGGATAGGAGGGAAGTTGAGGGGCTAGATGAGAAAGGTGCAGTGATTAAGAAGTGTAGTCCAGTATAGGGAATATAGTCAATTGTATTGCAAAAACTATGTATGATGTCAGATAGGTAGTAGACTTATTGGGTGATTACTTCATAAATTATATAGGTATTTGACCACTATGCTACACACTTGAAACTAATATTAAATAATATTGAAAGTCAACTATAATTTAAAAAAATAGTCATGAGGATGAGTAGTACAGCATAGAAAATATAGACAATAATGTTCTAATAACTATGTGCAGTGTTTGGTAGGTAGTAGACTTGGAGTTATCACTTTGTGAGTTGTGCAAATGTCTGATCACTATGTTGTTCTGTATGGCTGAAACAAATACAATACTAAATAGAAAAAGAAGACCGTTCTGTGATAAGAATGTATCGCTAAAAATTTAAAATATTCAAATGTAGACTTTTTGCTGAATTTAAGAATTGGGACTAAGCTGAGTTGAATTTTTCTGCAAAATGGTGGAAGGAATGTGAGTATTTGGAACTGTAATTACAAATATTAGTCTATGCTTGAGACTTTAAAGAACACAGATGTGTAATGTATGATTTTTTCATCTTTGTTATGGAAATTAATAAGTATCAGTTTTTTAGAGGATACAGGTGTTCGTGATTCAACAATGGGACTGATATAGGAGAAAAGGATGTTATCGCTAGGTATTTGAATCAAATCTAGGGTAAAGAGAAAAGACAAATAGTAAGTCATAACAAAGAATTAAAAGAAGGTGAGAAATCAGAGTCAGTAAAGACAGTGAGAATTAAAGCTCATCTGGTACTTTTCTAACATCTTGGCAAGAGAATGTCAAATGCTATAAAGGTCATGATGACCTATCTAATATTTGTGATAATTCAATTGTATTTGTGAGACACATATATTTATAATATTTGTACTTTTTATCTATATTGTTTATACCTTTATACATTTGTCTCTCATTTTTTAATTTTTATTAAATTTTGAGGTGACATTAGTTAGTAAAATTATATGGGTTTCAAGTGTACATTTCTATAATACATCATCTATATATTGCATTGTGTAGTTACAACCCAGAGTCAGTTTTCCATTCATCACTATATATTTGACCCCATATTCCCTCTTTTACCATCTTCCTTTCCCCACTTTACCCTCTGGTATTCACTAAACTGTCTCTTGATGGTTCTTTCTCCATTAATGACCTTAAGGCAGGAAAAAAAAAATCTAGGCCATTACAAATAGGCCTTTTACCTAATTCTGAATTAAAAAAAGAACAATATACCTGGTAAGGATGTTAAAGTTTAATGTAAAGAATTTCCTGGGCCTCTTATCAAAGCCAAGTGTTTTCTTTTTTCAAGGCACTTTCCTATTCCCAGCTAGATTCTAAATCCTAGTCAGGATGTGATCTCTAAAACCTTGTAGAATATATTAATTCTTATTCTCTTTCATGGCCAATAAAACCTTCAGCAGCAATTACAATGTGGTCCCTTCACATATAAGTCAGCTTTACTGAAAGCAAGCAGTCTTTATTTCTTTCTTTCTGTCCAATAGAGATTTTGTGTGTTAGTTTTTATAACAACATTTTTATTTTCTTGAGTTCCTTCTGGGTTGTAGTTGTTTTATTAGTTCTCTGATGATTTATGTATTTTCAATGTACAAAGGCCTAGAGGCTGAGATAAATAGATGTATTTTTATAGTAAAATTTGAAAAATAGTTCAAGGCTTGAAAAAGCAAAGCTTATTAGGTGCTAAAAATTAAAATAAATGGTTCTTCTGTCAAGCTATTTTTGCCAGGGACAAAACAAGACATGTGAAAAGAAGGTTTCTGATAAATAGTCCAAGTTCTGCTCTTTATCCACAGCACATCAATATGTAAGATAGATATTAAGTCATTTACTGTAAGATATATGGATATATATAAAGAAAATAATCCTGAAAGGTATAACCTTTAAGCTCAGGTACATGAATACTGAGCTATCTAGGCCTCTAACTATGTTGAAAATAAATGCCAGTCAACAGACCAAAATGACTAATACACATAGACTTTCTTAAGACATTTCTTCTTCATGCAGAACGACCAGATTTTCATGAATCCATTGATATATTAACCCACTTTATATGGTTGCTATCATGTTAAAAATAAATATTTACGTATTTGTGTACTTCTGGCTTTGATCAATTATAAGAGAATTTGATATTTTAATGCTTCAGAGGGGCAACCTTCCTGCCTATACGGGGTGGGAAAGGTATTTCCACGTGTCACACACTACTACGAAGAATAGATAAGACCTATTTATCTTAAAAGTAACTTCTGATGACAGTAATCCCCCATTAGCCACAGTTTCATTTTCCATGGTCAACCATGGTCTGAAAATATAAGTAAAAATTACAGAAATAAACAACGTATAAATCTAAAATGCTTGCTATTCTGAGTAGCATGAGTAAATCTCAGGCCATCATGTTTTATCTTACATGAGACATAAATCATTAATTTGTCCTGAGTAACCACACTCCATTAGTATCCCACCTGTTAGTCATTTAGTGGCTTTCTGGGTTTTCAAATTGACTTATTATAGTATACAGTGCTTGCTTTTAAGTGACCCTTATTTACTTAATAATGGCTCCAAAGCATAAGAGTAGTGGTGTTGCCAATGTGGATATGCCAAAAAGAAGCCATAAAATATATGTATGTATGTGTGCATAGAAACAAGCAACCAAACAAACAAACAAACAAAAAACCATAATATATACTATATAGGATTAGGTACTATCTATCTGCTGTTTCAGGCATCCACTGAGAATCTTGGTCCATACCCCCTGTATATAAAGGAGGACAACTATATATTATATAATGATAGAGTGCTACTGATATTTTCAGTATCATCAGTTTTATAGTCATAACATTAATCTCCCATCAACTTTAAATAATTTCTCAAAAGTCCTTGATGCTGAATATACTTGTGAAGATTAATTCTTATTTCTCTAAGGTCACATGCATGTTTATTTAAGTATATAGAGATTATATCTGGTATAAAATCAAATTGAAAACAATTGCAACAGGCTAAGGAGAATTGCTAATTCTATTTGCTAAACTATTACTGATGAAGTCTTTTGAGATAAAAAGAGTATTGACTGGTACTGAGTAGTAGAGAAGTGGTCTGGAAAGAACTGAGGTCAAACATGAGTTGCTGATGCAATTTATTACTTTCCGTAAGAGATACAGTTTCTAATGTTGGTTTATAACCTGTATAAAGGTGATTAAAATGAGCATTCTGGCAATCAGCACAACCTTTGATGGGGTATGCAAAGGCAATAAATAGAAGGCGAGGGAAGTCAGGGTCATATTTGGAACCTAGTGGAAATGGATATGAAGGAAGTGAGTAGGAAAAAAAAGCCAGTTAATTGTCATAATGGAAGCCAGACATAAAAAATAAAAATAGAAGAGAAATTTTTAAGAAAGTGAAAATAAGTGGGATTTTAGAGAAGATAAGACAAAGGCCATCCTGGAAAGGACAGTTGTTACAGAGTGGTTAGAACAGAAGCCAGAGCATAGTGAACTAAGGTATAAATAAGTGGAAGTTGGTAAAGTAAAGTTAACTAATCATTTTCAAAGTTTGTCTTAGGAAGACAAGTCACCAAACAGAAGAAAACATAAGTTAGGAAAAATGTTATCTTTGTATTGTTCTCAATATTGAATAGATTTTGTTGCATACATTCATTTAGAATAAAAATCCAAAGGAAGCCGGGGTGGCTCAGTGGGTTAAGCACTCACTTTGCAGCGCCAGGGACCCAGGATCATATATCCTGACCCCGGCCCGTGCAGACCCATGTGCTGAACTGGGGAGTGCCCCTAGTTCAGTTCTTTCTCTCTGTCTCTGTCTCTGTCTCTGTCTCTGTCTCTCTCTCTCTCTCTCTCTCTCTCTCTCTCTCTCTCTCTCAGCCAAAAAAAAAAAAAATCCAGTAAGAAGACAAAGACTGATAATGCAGAAATAAAAATGCTTGATTGATGGATCAAGGTATTTGAGGTGAGGGATGGGTGGAAACCAAAGTCCTGGGACAGGAATTTAGGTTGTATAGAAAAAGGCATATCATTTGTATTAATAAGGGAGGGTAGTTAGAAAATGAATGAATGAATGGCTACTCATCTGTGAAGATCAGAGAAGACAGTATAAAAAGCTGGTGCTTTAGTTCTTAATGAGGTTGAGAACAAAATTGGTCTGCATTAAGAATGCAGCTTATAGGGTAGGAATTTTGAAAGTTAGTTGAAAATCTGGAAGAGTTGCTTGAGACAAGAGGGAGGAATCTGGCTGAGGGATTTTTCAGAGAATCCATGGGTAGGATTCATATGTGGCTGAAGAATAGGAATTTACATTGACTTCAATATGCAATGCTGGGCCATTTTCTCCAGGCCTATTCAATGAATCAGGTAAAGCAATGGCCATCATTTGATTATATCAATTCAAAGCAGTTAAATAAAACAAAAGTGAGATGAGAGTGTGTAGGAAAATACGGAGAAAAATGTTATATATATTTTCATTGGGTGATGGTGAGTTTATAACCAAAATGGGGACATATTTAAGAGTGAAAGAAGACAATAACTAACAGGATGTTGGGAAAACAGGAATAAACTGAGTCTGTCACCAGGCAGACCAGGACAAATGGCATTCATGTTCATTATGATTAAAACTTATTTTAAAAAGGACTGCATATATTGAGGGAAAACTTTTCCTAAGTGGTCTAAATCTAGATGAAGTTGGGTAAAATTTTGATTATGAGCAAGAAAATGAAAACTTTGGAAGTATAGAACACCATGGCTAAAAACAAAACAACAACAACAACAACAAAAACTGTGCTATAAAAGTTCAGATCTCTTAAGTTTAATATATACTGTGACTCTGATTAATGACATAATTTAGTGATGCTGGAGTAGAGAAGGTGAGAAGTTCGCTGGGGTTCAGAGAGACACTGTGATCTATAGTAAACGTGTAGATGTATACTTTTCTAGATTCTAAAATCATCCAGGAAGATAGTGGGATTAATAATGAAGAGAAGTTTGTAAGCCAGAGGTCACAGTCCTTACAGAATAAGAAGAAACAAGCTTGAAGGAGGTCGGTCTGTAACAAGGATGAGGTCTGAATGACATAAGGTTCATTGAGGATTGTTTTACAAGAGAGCAGAAGAGGTTAAGTAATAGCTATTAAGAAAGTGAATACATTTGTCATTGCTTTATGTCATTAAGTATTTGAATCACCCTTGATTCAGCTAATCCCCAAAGTTTGTTTATAATTCTACTTCTGATTCCTACAGGGAGAGAATTCATAGTTAGTGCTAACAAGATTGTAAAGTTCTATGTATCAGTTATAATTCTGATTTTAAATTAGTAAGTAGGATGTCTCGTTAATGTTTTGATTTTTATTAACAAGAATTCATCTAAAAAGGACAAGCTATTCTTTCTCTGCAAGTTAAAACAGGATTTGTTATCCAAAGGAATCAGACCTTAGACTAGAAAGAATATGCCATGTTAATCACCAGATTTTGAGGCTTCTTAGAGGTTTTTGTAATCATGAGATGTGACTATATTCTATACATCAATTTTAAATATCAATAGAAGTTAAAAATTGAGGGACAATATATTGCCATATTCCTTGCTGACATGACATGATAATTTATATCTTTATTCTTTGTGTTTGATTTTAATGCACACAAATTCTGTTGCACATATACCTAAATTTTGTGTTTTATTCCTTTTTACCATTACTGAAAGGAATAGTTATTAGTATTTATGAAATGGCTCAGCATATCCCTAATAAGATAAGGCTATAACAAGAGAACATTACTGAATATTAAAATCTTATTTGAATTTAAATGTATATGTGTATGTATGTTTTGTGTGTGTGTGTGTATGTGATATATACTGAAATCATAGCTTGCAGAATGTAGTAACCTTTTTTGAAAACTTGCAGAATTTTTCTGGCACCAAAATGTCATCACTCAATGACTTGTAAGTAATGTGAGTGATTATAGTTCATAAGTATAACCAAGATTTTAAATTAAGTTGATTATATGTGATTATTGAAATTATAGCAAGTTGTAATAAACCAAAAGGAACAAAAATATCACCTTAGGATTTAATGAACATAATAGTTGTTTAAGCAATTATGATAGTATTATATTAATAACACTGTAATTATAAAAAATTATGTTGATACTTAATATATTAGCTCAGTAAATCTTCCCTTGGCACTTATTTTTTTTCTCCTGAGGAAAGCTTATTCATGAGAACTTTGGCTTTCCTCTTTCTCTTCTTTTTAATCTGAGGCCTACCTACAGAGTTGAAAATTAATTATTATTTTTAAAACTCCTCTTTTGGGAATACTATCAAGCTTCCAAATTTTATAACATTTACATAGTGCCTTGAAACTCATTTCACAAATCCTGGCAATCTGTAAGCTTCTTCAATTGTTATCAACTACATGATTAGCGCTTTTTAAAGATGATACTGTATAATCTTAAAAAAAAAAAAAGCTAGTTTTAAATTGTATCTTCATCCAATTTTGCCTAATATTTTTTGCCATCACATAGCAAAAGTCTGTTGTCAAATATTTTACTCATAAGGACAGAAAATAGTCACCCCATTAAATTTAACAATAAAAAAAAAAAAGAATTACAAAACATAAATTTTATAAAAAAAAAAAAAGAACAAAAAATAATACAGGGAGCTTGGGGGTAGGCACCTATATGGTTTTCATATGAAAAAGTTCATGGCTTTAATCATGGGAAAATACAAAACCAAAAAACACATTCATGAATCATAGGATCAAACCAGTCTGTTCTTTCATGTTAATGAAACATTGCAGCTGTCTGCTTGTCCTTTAAATTACCGTGCTTATTTTAAAAGAGAGAATAACCTTCTCAGTAAAAGCAAGCATGTTCAATTTTTGACAGTACAGGAATCTAAAAGAGAGATGAGAAAGATTTTTATAAAAATGATGGCCCCAATAGGAACCTTTGACAAACATGCTACAACTTATTTAGATAAGCTTAGTGTTTTATTTGATATTTTTTGCAACTTTGGACCCTACAAGGTTTTCAGTCTTAATAGTCTCTCTTGCCTTTACATACTCTTTAACTTCAAACTCTGAATATCCTTGTATTAGATTTAAAAGATATGCCATGAGTGAATAACCAAAGGGCAAAACAGTGTGCATTTATTATCTCTTTGCTAAACTGTATTAATTAGTGGTTCTCAAAGTGTGATCCCTGGACCAGCATTATCAGCATCACCTGGGGATTGCAAATTCTAGGTATCACCCCAGTTGTACTGAATCAGAAACTCTGGGCATGGGGCCCAGAAGTCTGTTTTTGCCCAGCCTTCCAAGTGATTCTGGTATATGCTAAAATTTGGAAACAACTATATAAAGAAATATAACAAGTTACTAGTATTTTAGCATATGGATTTTTTTTTCTATTCAAATTCACAAGAAAATGTTAACAGTTGTTTGTGTGTGTGTGTTTAATCATTGAAGAAAGTGAAGAAAGACATGTAGAAAGGAAGAATCATCACCTTTCTTTACTATTAGAATTTTCTAATACATTTCAACTATTATTTCTATTTTTATCTCCTTCAGATTTATCTTTATATTGGAATGATGGCCCATTTTCTGGTTTGCATTTTTATAATGCCTTACATATATGTATATGAGAGCTGTCCAGAAGAAAAATCCAGCCATAAATGCCTTTACTTTTCATATTACATGGTTGGATACTTTCTGGACAGTCTTCACATCTAAAATACAAGTTTAAAAAAATGTAAGGCCAAGAATTAAATTCAGCTCTTCTTACAGAATTTATTCATTCTAACAATCAATCTTACTACCTTTGCAAGTGCTTGCTTTGTGCCAGGAACTGTGCTGAGTATTTGGGTAAAGAAAATGATTGATGAATAAGACATAACTATGCCAAGACCTTACTCCAAAATCTATTTAAAGTTTTCAAAATAATAAATCTAACTAAAGGACAAACTAAAAGACGGGAACTTTTACTCTCATAATTCACAAGCAAATTCTGTAGAACAGTTTTATATAATTCTTTTTCCTATCAATTTTTCTTTTATAATTGAGTTTACATTGTATCTAAAAGGTTTCCTTTTTTTTTCACCTAATATATGGAAACTTTCTAATGATTTCTTCACAATATCTTTTAAAATGGCTAAATAATAGTCTATCCTAATTTTTTGATGTCACTAATCATTTCAAAATTGGAATTTCTTATTTCATCATAGCTTATACCACCATTACAAAATATTATAGAGTGTGTTTTGCAGGTATCCACATTGTATTTATTGTCCAGATAAAAATTTGTAAACTAGGAAAGCCAGGACGGCTCAGCGAGTTAAGCACTTGCTTTGTAGCCCTGGGAACCAAGGATCAAATCCTGGCCCCAGCCTATGTAGACCCATATGCTGAACTGAGGTGTGCTTCCCATGCAGGAGGCCCACATTTTGGTTCTTGCACCCTGGTTTTGTCCCTGGCTTGAGGGGGCATGTCTCCCACATGGGAAGCCCTAAGCCCATCTATGTGGAACAATACCATGTTGAAACCTAATGACATACAACTATGAAACTGCTCTGGGCCCTCCTCCTTCTCTTTGTCTTTCTCTGTCTCTGTCTCTGTCAAAAACAATAAAATAAATCTTTAAAAAGAGTTGTGAATTAAAAAAACAAATATTTTTAAAGTTCATGATAGATATGCAATCTTTTAATGGCTTAACAACATAAAAATAAATGCTTATTTAATGGATTTTAAAACTTTAGTAAGTAAATAAATATAGACCTCAAACAATAGAAAATGGTCTATTCTACAGTTATGTTCCAGGGAAAGATCTTTTCAAAGCCACAGTTTTGGATGAATTTCAATATCATAGTAAGTGGACCATATTAATAAACCATTTGGGAAAAAACGAATAAAGAGATCTGTGCTTTATTATGCCCAAAACTGCTTTTCTTTTGGCTGTCCTAACTTAAGAAAAAAAGTTTCAATGGGAATTGCTTAATATTTAGTGAGAAATGGAGGTGTTTTGGAAAGAACACTCAGAAACAGGATTAAACGTCCAGTAAGGAATATGGGAATAAGAACAGCTTATAGAATGGATACTATAAATAAGAAGTAAGAAAGATTTCTGGACTGTCTCTTAAAACTAAATACATGAAAATTCACGTAGTGTCAGAATTAACTTGATTTAGTTTTCAATAGGAAAATAAGAGTCAAAAGTAAATGAGCCCAGCTTTCTGCAGTATCTATTACTTCATGATAGATAAGAATAAATATTACTTCCTTCATACTATTAGGTGACTACTCTTATCATGATTGATTTAAGGACACATGATCAGCTAAACAACACTTTAGGCAGAACTGTCTATTTCAATTGCTAAATCTACCAAGTATAAACATTGGAAGCAGTTAAGAAGTTGGCTGAGCAGTAAGCCAAATTAGAGCTTTTCAAGCCAAATAAACTTATTCTGTGCTCAGAATTATACAAACATGTTTGCTACATTGATGTAATTAATTAGATGCAGATATTTTCCAGAATAGGCATAGTCATCTTGTGTATATACCAGATAAACGCATATGAATTTCTAGAGAAGAAAATGGATCATTCCAAGTCACCTAGAGTGCAGGAAGCATCCTCAGGTCAGAGAGATTGCCATTCAATTAGAATCAGATAACCCCACTGCCCATTTTCGACACCTGTCCAGAAACGTAAAAGGGTCCTGGCACCTGCTGAAGCAGTTCAGTGCCTATGCTAAATGATACGATAATTGGATTTTATGGATTTCCCTGGAAGCCTAACTTTTGTTTTTTATATTATTTATATAAAATTATGTATTTGGGTTCCAAATAAGTGACTCTAAATAAATAAATAAATTGGTTTTGAAACAGAATCAGTTTGTTAGTTGGGACTTGCCTATAACTGCCAAATCCATCTTTGCTTTGAGCATTGTGAGCACATCCATTGACAATCACATTATAGTTCCCCTGAGGCCTGAGAGAGCAAAAGCACTCTCCTATTGCACCATGGCTGAGAAACTCCTATGCTAGCCAAGAGTTAGCTTAAATAAAATCTTAAAATATAAGGTAACCCACAGGTTGTAATTCAAAGTTGGTTTTCAATATTATAAAATATGTGCATATACTGATTTCTTAGCCACTATTCTCCTTTTGGTTAAAAACCCATATTGCATTTTTTTCCCTTGAAGGTAAGCAAGTAAAAAACCCTACAGCACAATTTCCACCCCCCACCCCATCTTGAACAAATAATAATAAAAAAAATGTTGGGTACGTCAATGAAACATTCTCTGAAATAAAATTTATGCTTTCAGTGAGCATGGGTATCAGGTGCCTATGATCAATTGGAGCTCTCAAACTGAATGTGTCCTTAAATTTTATTGTATGAAGAAAATAAATATATGAATACATACAGGACATATCTTAAATACATCCAAGTGTATATTTCTGGAGAAACCAGATTTGTTTTTGTTTTTGTTTTATTTATTTTATTTGTTTGTTTTGCTTTTGGTTAGACTGATTAGTGTGAAACTGAAACTCTAGTTAAATGAGTGACCTCCTCTTTCTTCTTTATTGTTTAAATAACTACAATGAGTTCTTTCAGCAAAATTAGACCAGTAGACTTCTTTTTTACAAAAGACTACTGGTAAGAAGCTATTGATGCCGTTTGTCACCTTCAACTCACTATACGGGAAAAGTATATGGATCATCAATTTAATATGGGATGCAAATCCTGATTTTCATACATCTGTTCTGGTACAATTATTTTTTCCTATTAGAGGCTAACTCATTAGCCTGGACTTTGCTGTCTGTATCCTTACATAGTAATAAACCAATCTCATCATCTTCATCATTTATTCATCATTCATTTCTCATAAAATCAACATTTATCAAGACTACAATATATAAGGGCATATCAAAAAGTTTCTAATTTCTCTAAACTAGATCTAAGCCTAGAATTAGACACTCGGACATCTCTATTTTAAAACAAACAAGAATTCTGTCTACAATTAAGCCAAAAAAATGACATTACTGTAAATCTTCTTCGATGAGATAAGAGAAACTATACCTTGAGAAAAGTTAGCATTGTCCTAAATCAGGACATTTCTTGAAGATAACTTTGGAATCTACTTTATGAACTTGCATTTTTTTTTTCATCCTAAAAGGGTCACAGTAAAGATAGCATTAAAACTAGTTTATTTCATTGTTTCAAAGACAGTAATGATTAACAAAATACACACTATTCATACAGTTACATGACATGGTCCAAGATTCAATTTAAAGATAATATTTAGAAAATTTCTTCTGTGACGCTAAAACATTTTGTCAGGTTTTCATTTATGTTCTTTGATTTAACCAAGTAGCTGATTTGTTTTAAGACTATACATACAAACAAATATGTGTGTTTTAATATGACAAAAATAGATTTTTGAAGTAATTTTCTACTGTGCTTTCTATTTTTTAATTTCTTATTCCATATTCAGGCAAAAAATAGTTTCTATGTTCCCCAAATCATTATATAGTGAAAAAATCCTCACATCTAAACACCACCTTTGACTCTAATTCAGATCTAGAAAACCAGGCACTGTGATATTTATTACTAATAAGAACAAAACCCTTCTGGGGAAAATAAATAAGAAAGTGGTTGTAAAAATAGCTACATGCTCACTGGAAAGAAGTAATGCCTAAGCTAGAGCCATATCCTAAGCAAGAAAAACAGGTAAAAATATTTTACCAATTTATGCAATAGATAAAAAAATTACAAAAAGTCCTAAGGTTTGGACACAGTGACAGAAACCACATCTATAATGTAACAAAGAAAGGTGAACTCTGGAGGGATGGCTGGAATTGAGCAAAAGAAGAGAGGCCATATGAGCACATTTAAAGACACCGTACCACATGCTGAATCTGAGGCACCATACCCCTGACTATGACAGACAGAAGAGCAGAACCAACATCCCCAGGTCCCTGCTCAGTGATCACTCAGGGCTAACAGAGAGGTATGGTCCAGCAGTATTAACTCACGCACAACAACAGTAGTGGGGATAATGTATGCATTATAAGACTTACAAGGGAAGATTTATTGCAATTAACAAGGGATTGCCTCTACCACAATTTAGAAATAAGAAAGCTGTAGGGGAGGTGAGAGATAGTACATTTTTGCTCCAAATGAGAAATATGGATAAAGGCAAAAAAATAACCATTGAAATCTTAATTTGCACCCAGTTTACATGAGGGCAAACCTGGCTAAGGAAGAATTAAAAATAAGATCCTGAGCATTATTTCTAATTACTTCTGATTTATATTTGCCCTTCCAGTCATTCCACTTGATGGTTTACTCTTTTAATGCAGCTGAACTCCTTCACATAACATCTCAGAAAACATCTCAGAAAACATTGTAGCCCACTACGGGAAAAAGCTTCTGCCTTGGTCTTCACACAGAGTCATGCCCATCTGCTATTAATAGGAAGATTCATTGCCCAACCTTTACTTGCATCCTCTGTTCATTTAATCTCTGTGTAAAAATCTTTCTTGTGTAAGGACCTGTCCTAGGTCTGTTCTCTGTCAGTAAGCTTTCATTGTCTATTCTCTTTGACCTTCATCAAGTTGGGGTAACCAGAATTCTTGCCAACGAATTGTTCCTGGCAAGATCTTACTGGTCCCACTGGTCTCCCAACAGGAATAAGAATTTCTATCCTGCCTTTAAGACACCTTGAACTTCTATTTTTTATCTACCTAATCTTCATCCTACCATAGACATGCACTCACATAATGATGTTTTCTATCAGGATTGGAAAACTATAAGCTCTTGGCCAAA
Organism: Craseonycteris thonglongyai; assembly: GCA_004027555.1. Classification (NCBI taxonomy): domain Eukaryota; kingdom Metazoa; phylum Chordata; class Mammalia; order Chiroptera; family Craseonycteridae; genus Craseonycteris; species Craseonycteris thonglongyai. The sequence goes on along the minus strand of PVKE010025395.1, from coordinate 3,897 downwards.
TCAGGCATGCCAGGTTTTGTAAAGCCCATGAAACAAAACTAGATTTTACATTTTAAATGGTTATATGTTAATGGTTATATAAGTACCAACATATTATATCTTTAAATTTGTCTCCTGGATCACAAAGCTCTAAGTATTTACTATCTGGCCTTTTAAGCAAAGTTGTTGACCTTACTCTAGATGTTATTATTTCTAATACCCACAGTTCTTCTATGGACTCATTTTCAAACAAGTCATGCTTTGGTCTCACTTCCAATTTCTCCCTCTAGAACCCTGACTGCCCAAACCCTTTTATTTCACCAAGACCACCAATCAGTTGATGCTACCACCATTTCAAAGTCCCCTACTTGTCTGCTATAAGGTACATGCTCAATAAATATTTGTTGGGTGAATGATTTGAGTGGGTATATTTACTGGACGTCAAAGTTCCAAATTCACTAAGGAACACCCTTGTCTGGGATGTGCCTGATTGAAGCATTCACTAGTATGAACTTTCTCATTTCTTCTTCCTGCACCCCAAAGAAACATGCCTGCCTCTGTTTGTTCTCTATAGGTCCAGACAATCTGTGCCTAGCATATTAAAACTGAAAATTAAGCCTCCTAGAGGTTAATTGCTCAAATTCACATAACTTGTATATATCAGAGTTCCAGCTGAGGTCTTTAGAGATCCAAATTCCTTGTTATTTCCACTATGCTGTGTACTATAAATATCAAATAATGCCTCAAGGAATGGGCATCTCAGGTCATGTTGGGTGTAGAGTTAGAGAAGTAATCTTACAGTTCAGCAGAGGGTTTATACATCATTATGTAAAAGGGTTATAAGGATATCACTCTGTTCCTTGAATCATAGCACCTTAAAAACCTATGGAGTGCTAAAGAATGCAGGCTTGCCTACCTGGCTTTCTGTGCCACAAACTGGAAGTTCTTTTATGCACAATAAATATTTAGGTCACTTCATTTTTTGTTTTTCTCACAAATATTATGATATATCAAGAAGCTTAGCTGTGTTCCATAATCTTGTAATTTTCTACCTTGGAAAGCATGAAGACTTGACAGGAAGATCTTCCCGCTCAACCACAGCAAAGCTGTTTTTTACTTTCTTCCAAAAATAGACAGGGTTGAGCCTAAAAGGGGAGAAAACTCATTTAATATGATAACTCAACTAAGGTTAAAATTATTTTTAATTAATGGATGGATGAATTTTCTCACCCTCCCCTCATCATGAACAATTAACACAGTTCTTCCCTTTTCTAGCCTAAGGTTTTCTAATAGGACTAACTTCAATAAAGAAATTTGTATCTAAAATAAAATAGGTAGGGAAAGCTGGGATGGCTCGGCGGGTAAAGTGCTCGCTTTGAAGCCCCAAGGATCGAGATTCGAATCCCGGCCCTGGCCCAGGCCCATGTGGACCCACATGCTGAACTGGGGTGTGCCCCCAGTTCAGATCTTGCTGGGACCTATGTGGGAGTCTCCCGGCCCAGTTCCTGCCCTGCGCAGCCCTGTGCCCACTTGTAGAGTGAAACTATGGAAAACTAATGTCAACTATGGAGACTGCTCTGGGCCCTCTCCCTTCTCTCTGTCTCTCTCTGTCTCTGTTTCTCTCTGTCAAAAATCAATAAAATAAATATTTAAAATAAAATAGGCAATTCCAGTATGTAGTTAAAAAACACTGAGCATGACCTACGAAATTTATCATTCAAATTATCGCCTTTTCAAAGGTTCTCTCTTAAAAAAAAAAAAATAAAATCTCTGTACTTTTTAATGCCCCCACAGTATAGTCTGTCTTGCCTCCACCCACTTCATGAGTTGGTAACTTTTCTAGAAATGCCTCTTATATCTTTTGCCCATTGTCATTCTCTTGCTTCCTTGATTTCTTGCCATGTCTAGGTGAGTATTTAAATTCAGAAATTCAGTTTCTCCTCTGAGCTTCAACTGACATGTGTTTCTTCGGAGCCCTAAATAGATAGTCCAATACTTATTTCCAATTTTAAAATAAAATTCATTTCTCTGTGTGAACTTACTTCCCTAAGTCTTAATCTTATTCAAGTTAACTTTTCATTGTAAAATCAGAGCAACATATTCTTTACAAACATATAAGATGCCTTCTGCAGGCAGAAGACTGAGGAAATTTGGATTTTCTCAAATGATTCTTTTTATTTACATTAACATTCACTGAATGCTTACTGTGCCAGGCACTATACACCCCATGTATTAATTCAGTAAATCTTCAAAATAACATCATGATGTATATATTGCTGTTCCCATTTGTACAAATGAAGCAAACAACTAAATAACAAAGAGGTTGAATAAATTATTCAAGCTCACATACCTAGTAGGTATCAGATCAGAGACTCAACTACAGTCAATCTGACTCCAAAGATTGTTCAACCACTAAATTATATACTTCATTAGGAATATTACTTGGTGGAAGGTTCTTCATGAAGATTTGTGTCACTTTTTCTTGGAGTGAGCAGAGTGCCTTCATAAAAACTGGCCTCTTTAAAATATGGTATATTTTTCTTCCCCCTAAGTGAATGAATTTGTAGTTACCATATAACAAGAGAGAAGCTTTCAAATTCATGGGGGAAACTTCTGTTGTAACCCAAAGATTTCTTTTCAGCCTTCATACTAGTTTTTCCATCTAGCCTTATTGCTTTGACTTATGACTCTAAAATATGCAAAAATACAAAATTTTACTTCTAAACTAATATCTTTCCCTGTGATATCTCCCAACCTCAATGTTTGGCGCTTACTAAATATCGCTTTCCTATGAAATAAATATCTGTGAAGAGATTTTTATAGAGAAAAGCTACTAAATTCACTGTTTTTATGAGGCTAGTATGAAAGAGACTAATCTCAACTTTAATCCAGTGGGGACAGAGAAAATACTTTTTAACTTGTATATTTATAGTATTTATAAATTTACATTTTAATTTTTAGTTTTAATAAAATCTATTCATAAGGAAATTCATTCTTTCTTATATTTTATATCATATATTATAAGTCTTTGTGTTCTTGTTCCTCTTTGTAGAAAAGGTATTTTTGTCAGTGATATTAACCTACATGTTGTCTTCAACCTGTTTTTAGACAGGAGGATATTGGAAACAGAGTCAGCATTGAGAGGAAGTTCACTTCTTACAGCAAAAAGAAATATTTGTTCAATATAATTCAACATCTCATGCTTTATGCATATTCCCATAAGTTAAAAAATATATAGTTTTTGCAATTAAAAGTGTTTGATAATTTTGAAATGTTAATTGACTGAAATTTGAATCCAGTGTCTTCAGACGAAAGGATTTCACCCAAATGCACCCATTTCCTAAAAACAAAAAGTAATCACAGCTGTCTTCACTTTGTCCTTTCATTTTTTCCAAATTTCCTCAGTTTTCTTGGTTGGACAACATCTGTACCCCTTGTGCTTCAATCACTGGTTTAAAAAAAATAATAAAAAAAAGACAGTGCCGGAAAGTGGGTGTTTCTGTAAATCAGACTGAGTTCAGGGTACACACACACACATTTACAAGGAAACAGGGAATTGTTTTTATTTTGTGGAAAACATTCCTAATTGTAATGTTATTTGCTTTTCCAAGTGACATATCCAGTTATTCTCAAAGAAATATTTCAGCTGCTGCTGGAAAGCAGGCTTGCTTATATAGTAGTTGCTCTTTTATTGCTGCTAGCAACAAGCCCAATTTACCTTCTCAGTTCATAACTACTGGACCTAGACTTGAATTTTTTTATGAAAGAGGCAATGATCCCTCATATATTTATGAGTCGTGTGTGTGTGTGTTTCCTTGACCTACTTTAACTCTTAGGGGAATCAACAATCACTTAAAACACCCAACTTCTCTGTTTTTGAAAAACAAAATTTAGCTGTAGCTGCTTTACTTCTGCAAA
>PVKE010025394.1:0-23088 GCA_004027555.1 Craseonycteris thonglongyai | reverse complement strand
TTCTGATGGAGTCAGAAAGTTCTTGTAGGGCTCTTTCATTTCTCTTGATTTTCCTTTCCCTTTCTTCTTTCCTCTGTGACATTTCCATGTTTGTATCTTCAATTTCACTCATCCTTTCCTCTAGCTGGTCAGCCCTGTTTCCTATGCTGGTCAGTTCTTTTTTCAGCTCTCCCATGATGCCTTTCATTTCAAGGAGTTCGTTTTGGTTCTGCTCTAGCTTCTCAATTTTGTTGGTAAAGTACTCATTTTTCTCAGAAAATTTCTTGTTGAGGTCATTTAACTGTGTCTGGACACTTTGCCAGCATTGAGTGAGCTCTCTGAGTGTCTTGATTAATGCAGCCCTGAATTCTGTTTCACTTAGATTTGATTCCAAGTGTGCAAGGTCCTTTACTAAAGACTGCCCCTGATCTTCTGGAGGGGCTTTGGATTCTGAGGTGTGCATTGTGTTTGATGTGGTTCTTTTTGCTTTACGCATGAGTCTTTTTCCCCTCTGGGGTTTGCCTATCAGATGGGCTTCTCTTTCTTTTTTCTTTTGGGCTCCGTTGTGGGAGAAGGAGATTTTGGGAGAGGGTTGGGGGAAGCAGACAGCTTCTGTGTCCTGGGGCAGTTCAGGTTGCTGTCTTAGCTGTTAGATAGCAGTGTAGTAAAGGTGTGGCCAGGGGTGGGGGCATGTGAGTAGGAGCTAGGGCGGACCTGAGACACAATAGCCGATTCCTCTTTCAGTAGGGGGGCTGGTGTTTCAGTGCGGGTGGGGCGCAGGAGCTCTGGTCTTTCTCTCCTCCGCCTGGCTGCCCCTCCTTCTATTGTATCTGTAAGCCATGCCCACCGGGCAGCACTTGGATGGGCTGAGGCTTGGCAGAGGTCCCAATTGGTGGCGCTGTCCTGCCAGCAGACAATGACACTGCGGCAACCCTGTCGGCAGCCCAGTTGCGCGCGTGGACTGCAGCGCCCCAGAGGCTCGGTTGGCGGGATGCCCGAAAGCCCAGTTGCGCACTCGCGAGCAGGCAGCAGTGTTGCAGCGGCCGGGTGGGCAGGGCACCGAAAGCTGATCTTGCGTGCAGGCAGCAGCGCTGCGTCGGCCTGGTGAGCAGGGTGCCAAAAGCCCGGTAGGGCGCTGTCAAGCAGGCAGCGGTGCTGTGGCGGCCCGGTGGACAGGGCGCCAAAAATCCAGGTGCGTGCACGCAGCGGTGCGCAGCGGCCCAGTGGGCAGGGCGCCGAAAGCCCCATTGCGCACTTGCGCGCTGGCAGTGGTGCCGCAGCTGCCTGGTGAGCGGGGCACCAAATGCCCAATTGCGTGCTGGCAAGCAAGCAGTGGTGTTGAGGCAGCCCGGTGGGTGGGGCGCCGAAAGCCCTGCGTGCACAGGCCATAGCTCGGGCGGCAGCCGCTCTACGCTCCCGGCTCTGTTGAGACCGCCGGATTCACTCCAAGCACGTCCAATGCAGCTATGCCCACTCAAGCCCCAGCCCTCACTCCAAGAGCCCTGTCCTCAGAAGGCGCTCCTTCACAGTCAATCTCCTCCGTAAATCAGGGTAGCTGAGCTGTTGTGGGCCGGTGCCCTGCTCTCACCCCGCCCGCCGGGAAGCGCCGCCGCCCTGCTCCGCAGTCCCTGTTCCACTTTAGGCTCTGTGATCTGATTAGGGCACTGTGTACTGTCCCTTGAGTTCGGATGTTAAATTGTCCACAGTCTTGTGGGGCTTCCACGCTCCCTAGGTCTCGGCTTCCAGCCCGCCCTCGATCCAGCTCCACTTTGACTGTAGTCCCCCAATCCCCCTTTGTTTTTGCCAGCCCCGGGCTGCACTCCAAGTGTCTGTCCCCGAACCGCTGCTTCCCTTTCCCTCTCCCGCTCTCCCCTTTTTTTCTCTAACCTTTGTGTGTTGTTCTGTGTTGTGTGGTTCTCTTAGTTGAGGTTTCTTCTCAGGGTTTCCCCTGTGGATTCCCCTCTGTTCACAAGGCCCTTCCCAGGCAGTATCGGCGTTCTCCTCTCATGCCGCCATCTTTGATCTCATCATTTTTGACATAGTTTTATTTCATACATTTGGGTGGGGGCCACACAGGGTGGGAACTGGGCCAGGGGCCCCTTGCATGGGACGCACACCCCTATGAGCTGGGGGCTGAACCAGGGGCCTCCCACATGGAAAGCACACCTCAGTTTAGCACATGGGTCTGCATGGGTCAGGGCCAGGATTTGATCCTCGAGCTGCAAAGGGGGCACTTAACCTGCTGAGCCATCCTAGTTTCCCATTTTTATTTTTTTATTTTTTAAGATTAGCTAACTTTTTCTTCATAGGGCTACATAGTAAATATGTTAGATTTTGTAGGTCATGTGGTCTTTGCTGTAGGTAGTCATGGACACTGAAATTTGAACTTCCTATAATTTTCACATGTCACAAAAAAGTATTAACTTGTGGGCTATACAAAAATAGGTAACGAGCAGTGTTTGGCCTGCCAAGCCTTGGCTTAGTAGATGAAGAGTGTGTGAGAAAGTAAGCTGGACACTGGACTTAACTCCTAGACTTTTAACAATCACATATAGAGGAGGAGATGCAATGTAAAGAGTGTAAGAAAAGATGAAATACAGCAATTTGTGACAACATGGATGGACCTTGAAAACATCTTATTAAGTGAAATAAGTCAGACTGAAAGAATCCGGAAACATATGACCTCACTCGTAGGTGGAATATAAAATTGAAAGGAACAAAGACACAAAAACTCACAGACTCAGTCAGTGGTTTGGTGATTGTCTGGGGGTGGGGTTGGAAGGTGGGGGAAGGTCTGGGGGGGGCATGGGGAGGGGACATCAAATGTAATAAAAAAGAAAGAAATGGTGCAATTTCTGATGAAGGAGCAAATGTCCAGAGCATCAGGGAGCCCATGGGAGGCCAGCCAATGCCATCCTCTTTTTTTTATTGTTAAATTTATTGGGGTGACATTGGTTAGTAAAAATCACACAGGTCCCCGGTGTATAATTCTATAGTACTTTGTCTACATGTTGTATTATGTGCTCACCACCCAGAGTCAGTTCTCTTTCCATCACCATGCATTTGGCTCCCCCTCTCACACCACCCTCCCCACTGCACTCAGGTAACCACTAAACAATTGACTGTGTCCATGAGTTTTTGTTTTTCTGTTGCTTTTAGTTTTATATTTCACATATCAGTGAAGTTCTATGGTTCTTGGTATTTTCTGTCTGGCTTATTCTGCTTAACATGATGAACTCAAGGTCTATCCATGTTGTTGCAAATGGGGGTATTTTATCTTCTCTTATAGCTGAGTAATATTCCATTGTATAAATGTACCACAGATTCTTTATCCAGTCCTCTATCAAAGAGCAAAGACATCCTCTTGTGTGAGCTCTCCTCATTGACTAGAAGGAAGAGCCACATTAGCTGTTCTCATTGTCCCTCAGTAGGGCAATTCATCCACATCTATGCATCGCTCATGGATTGGCCAGCAGGATTGATGTCTCTGTGCCACTGGGTGTTGCTCAGCCCACCTTGATGGCCCAGTGTGGACCACATACTTCATAACAGCCCAGAACACACATCAGCCCCCAAAGTAGCCACGAGTGGACATGGGGCTGGTGTATGAATGGAACTGAGTAGAAACAACTAACTTTCTCCAAATTGGGGCAACATTGAAAGCTATCTTTTATTGCCTTTCTTGTTCCCTTCTGATAATACTTATTATAGTCACTATGCAGGTGGAAATAATTTATCCATTATCTACCTGCTGTATCTGCCTTGTCATCTTGAACTCTTAGGTAAATTTTTTAATACTTACCTTATGTGTGCAAAGGTTCTTCCTGAACCTTGTCCTTCAAGAAACCTAGAATTTACTTTAATTTTCCTCTTCCTCCACTCTGCCCATGGGCAAATTCAGTTGTTTTCAAATATATCTTAAATTCATCTGTTTCTGTCCATCTCCACTTTAATCCAAGCTGCTAAAAACTCCTTTAGGAGCCAGTCTCCTTGCTGATCTTCCTGCCTCTACCATCTGTTTACCCCAGCAGCCTGAGTGCAATCTCCTTAATGTGAGGTTTGACAATTAAGTTCATGAACTTGCCACAGTGCACTTACATTGGCAGCACTGTACAAACAACTCGGTAAGGTTTCAGAACCTTGGTGTATCAATGTCTCATAGCTGTGTTCACGTTTACATGTGGTGGTGTCATACTAAATGGTGTTCATTATTGTTGTTTTGTGTTTTTGTTGTGCTGACATGAGAATGTCGGAGCTCAAATTAGAGCAACAAACAAACATCGCATTTCTTATTAAATTTAGCAAGAGTGGAAGTGAAATCAGGGGCAGGTTAGTCCAAGTTGATGTGGGATAATGCCATGAAGAAAACAAGCAGGGTCTAAATGGATTAAACATTTTTTGGAGGGGAGAGAAAGTGGCACTGATGAAGAGAGGTCAGGGCATCCATTAATTAGCAGAACTAAAGAAAACATTGCAAAAATTCATCAAATTGTGTGTTAAAATCATCATATGATTGTGAGAAGTGTAGCAGACCAAGTAAACATAGATAGAGAAAAAGGAAAGTCTTCACTGAAAATCCTGGCATAAGAAAGATGTGTGCAAAAATGGTCCTGAAGGAGCTTGTTGATAAACAGAAGCAAAGGAGAGTCAAAGTTTGCCAAGACCTTTTGGAGAGGCAAGATGATGTTTTGGGCCATGTTATCACTGGTAATGAAACATGGGTGTACCCATATGACCCTGGAACCAAGCATCCAAGTGCACAATAGAAGTCTGCTAAGTCTCCATGATCGAAACAGTTCCATCAGTTCAAAGCAAGAGTCAAAACGATGTTGCTAAAATTTTGGATATCAGAGGGATGGTTCATTGTGACTTTGTACCAACTGGACAGTCATCCAAGTTGACTATTAGAAAGTGCTGAAAAGGCTGCATGAAAAAGAGGAAAGTGATGTGAACTTTTGCTAACACCTCATGGCTCTTGCATCACAAAAATATACCAGCTCTCAGGGCACTGTCTGTGAGGGAGTTTTCAGCCAGTAAACAAATAACTGTATTGGAACACCCTCCCTACTCACCTGATCTGACAACCAATAACTTTTTTCTTTATTCAAAGATAAATATTAAAAGGAAGACATTTTGATGACATTCAGGACATCCAAGGTAATACGATGGCAGCTCTGATGGCCATTCCAGAAAAAGAGTTCCAAAATTGCTTTGAAGGGTGGACTAGGTGCTATTATCAGTACATCGGTTTCCAAGGGGAGTACTTCAAAGGTGACTGTAGTAATGTTCAGCAATGAGGGATGTAGCACTTTTTCCAGGATGAGTTTGCAAACTGAATTGTCAGACCTCATATATAAAGTAGAGCAGATTGATCTAGGCTCTGCCTTTCTCTCTAGCTTCATCTCATTTCTTGCCCTTCTTTTGTTCAGGATGCCCTTGCCATACGGGCTTTCTTTATGTCCTTAAATAAGCCAACCTTTTCTACCCTTTGGGCTCTTACATGTATTGCTCACTCTGCCTAGAACTGTGTTGTTTTCCTCCCCCTTCTCTCTACCTGACAGCCTCAGATTAAATAGCTCCTTCCAGCAAAATCTTCCTTGGGCTTTATCTAAAGCACACCTCTTTCCTCACCCTATGCTAGTGTTTTTTTCTTAGCCTCCTGTTTTTTTTCTTTTTATAACTTACCAGAATTTTCCATTCTTGATTATTTGTGTGTCTACTTGGAGTGCATTTTCATATCTTTCCCGTGGGTCATAAGCTCCAGGACAGAAGCATTGTCAGTCCTGTTTGCCATTATGTCCTCTGTGTGCTAGGTAGCAGGTGGTCAATAAACACTATGAAATGATCGAATGAGCTAGCTAATAACGTCCTCAAGGTTAGAAATTGTACCTTAAACTTGTCTGACACCCCTACTCCTGCCTGTCTAGCATATTGGAGAGATCCTGCAGGTGCTGCTTTATTAGATTTGTGGTAAGGTGATTAAATAAAGCAATGCAAATTTCTCTTTTTATAACCCCTGATCGCCTTCTTTCCTTAAAGATCAAGTAGTTTCACTTCAAAAGCTGTGACATCTCTGGGAGCTTCCAAACTGTCATGCAAAGAAAGCCCCTTCATTTCTTTATTTTCTCTCTACCTTTTGATATCACATCCAGGCAGTGCTGAGATAGAGCCCTCCTGGTCTCTGTTGCTATACACAGAGAGCTTTCCTGGCATATGTATACCTCCTGGAAGGAAGCCTATAAATAGACCTGCCCGTTACTTTCTAGGCCAAGTGCTAAAGGACAGAGAAAGGGAGTTACAGAATGTCAGTTCTGAAAAACATTTGTCGTTTGGTTAAAATCTTTATTTGATAGAGGACGGAACTGGGGCCCAGAGTGAAGATGGTCTGGCGCCTTGGTCAAGGATATCTGTTCTGATCCTCTGCCTTAAATCAGTGTACATGTCTGTTCACCAGAAGCAGGTGGCTTCCCAGTCTCTTTCACAGCCCTGGCCTTGCACGTGTGAACTTCGCAGCTATTCAAATCCAGCTTTGCATCCCTTGGTCTTTGCCTCTTGTTTCTAATTCTCTGCTTGTCTCTTCAACTTGGCAATGTTCAGCATCTCTGGTTTGCACCATCAGTGTTTGTAGGTAGATGATATACCCACACTTTTTTCAGTCTAAAGAACTTTGAGGACCTTCTCTGTAAGAGCCACCAGGTCTGTGAGCTCCCCAGGCGTGTCAGCTATTAAATTGTCTCTCAGAAAAACCCCTCCATTCCAAGCTTGCTTTGTGATGCTTGAGGCAGGTCTCTGTCAGCCACACTTCTGCTCCACTAGTGGCTTCCCTATTAAGCTCTGCCCATAGGGAGTGCGAGAGAATGAGTGTGAGGCCAGAGGAAGGAGGAGAGACGTGCTCCTCCACATTTCTGTCCTGTTGTCTTCCTTTCTCCTGTTTCTGTGAGGCTTAGCCAGGAGTGCTGCTTCAGCCCAGCAGCAGCCATGCCTTTCCGTAACAGCAGATGGATCTAGCTGGCACTTCTCCTGACACCTATGGAACTAGCTTAGTCACTCCCCACCAAGATACCTGTACCAGCTTAGTAGTACCCTTCTTCCTCAGGGGCTGAGATTCAACTCCACAGGCCTTTCCCCCAAGTTTTTTTTTTTTTTAAGATTTAGTTTATTGTTTTTGCAATAGAGAGAGACAGAGACAGAGAGAGACAGAGAGAAGGGGAAGGGCCCAGAGCAGTCTCCTTAGTTGTACGTCATCAGTTTTCGACATGGTTTTGTTTCACACAGGTGGGTGGGGGCCACACAGAGCAGGAACTGAGCTGGGGGCCTCCTGCATAGGAGGCACACCTCTGCGAGCTGGGGGTGCACACCCCAGTTCTGCATATGGGTCTGCACGGGCAGAGGCTGGGACTTGATCCTCGGACACCAGGGCAGCATAGGGAGCGCTTAATTGCTGAGCCATCCCGGCTTCCCCAAGTTTTTAAGTTTGACAGATTTCCACCTCCTCCTTGTGTTCCCAGCCTGAGGTGGTGGCAGCATTTGTTTATTTGTATGGCCATTCCTAGTAATATTACTTTTGCGATTCTTGTTGCCTAGTTAATGCCTCATATTGAGTTCTTTCTGTTTAAATGATCTGTGTGGCTCTTCTCTTGACTAGATCCTGACTGATATACCAATAGACCCCAGTTGGGTAGCTGGACACGAGATGGGGCTGAAGGGGTTTACCACAGTGTAGCTGGGAGGGAAGAGTGCGACAGTAATGCTTGTGAGGTGTGACAGTTAAGTTTTCGGAGTTGCCACCGTGCACTTACGTTGGCAGCACTGCACAAACAACTCAGTAAGGTTTCATAACCTTGGCATATCAGTGTCTCACAGCCTTGTTCATGTGTGGTGGTGACTTGATGAGTTCATTATAGTTGTGTGTTTTTGTGTGCTGTTGTGAGAATGTTGGAGTTTAAATAAGAGCAACAAACATTACATTTCTTGTTAAGCTTGGCAAGAGTGGAAGTGAAATCAGGCACAAGTAAGTCCAAGTTTATGGGGATAATGCCATGAAGAAAATGGCAATATACAAATGGATTAAATGTTTTTCTGAAGTGAGAGAAACTGTCACAGAAGAAGAGAGGTCAAGGCCATCGGTAATGAGCAGAACTGAAGAAAATATTGCAAAAATTTACCAAATTGTGCATCAAAATCATTGGTTGACTGGGAGAAGCATAGCAGAGCAAATAAACATTGACAGAGAAATAGTTAGGAAAATATTCATTGAAAATCTTGGCATGAGAAGGATGTGTGCAAAAATGGTCCCAAAAGAGCTCACCAATGAACAAAAGCAAAGGAAAACCAAAGTTTGACAAGACCTTTTGGAGAGGCAAGATGATGTTTTGGACCGTGTTATCACTGGTGATGAAACATGGGTATACCAATATGACCCTGAAACAAAGCACACAAGTGCACAGTGGAAGTCAGCCAATTTTCCATGACCAAAAAAGCTCTGTCAGTCCAAATCAAGAGTCAAAATGATGCTATTAGCTTTTTTTGATATCAGAGGAATCATTCATTATGAATTCGTACCAACTGAATAAACAGTCAACCAAGTTGACTACTCGGAGTGCTGAAAAGGCTGCATGAAAAAGTTAGATGAAAACAACCTGAACTTTTCACCAGCAACTCATGGCTCTTGCATCATGACCATGCACCAGCTCACACAGCACTGTCTATGAGGGAGTTTTTAGCCAGTAAACAAAGAACTGTATTGAAACATCCTCCCTACTCACCTGATCTTGCCCCCAGTGACTTTTTTCTTTACCCAAAGATAAAGAAAATATTGAAAGGAATACATTTTGATGACACTCAGGACATCAAGAGTAATATGATAATGGCTCTGATGGCCATTCCAGAAAAGGAATTTCAGAATTGCTTTGAAGGGTGAACTAGGTGCTGGCATCAGTGCATAGCTTGCCCTGGGAAGTACTTTGAAGATGACCATAGTGATAGTCAGCAATGAGGTAGGTAGCACTTTTTCTAGGATGAATTTGCAAACTTTATTGTCAGAGGTAGATTCAAAGGCTAACACCTACACTGGTCTTTGTGTCATTTACTGTAATTTCTCGGCTTTCTGCAAAGGGCTCCTCAGAAAGTTAAGCTGCATAGTGTTCAGGACCCTGTCATTGGGCAGCTATGTCATTAAGGTAGGAGGATCATAGCAGGGAGAATCAGCAGTTTTCTCTTCATTGTAGGCATAGTCTAATTGACTAGAATGCTGGTATTCATGTCTATCTATCATCTATCTATCTATCTATCTATCTATCTATCTATCTATCTATCATCTATCTATTATCTACCTATCCTTTATCATCTATCTATCTATCTATCTATCTATCTATCTATCTATCTATCTATCTATCTATCTATCTATCTATCTATCTATCTATCTATCTAACTATCTATCATCTATTATCTACCTACCCTCTATCTATCTATCTATCTATCTATCTATCTATCTATCTATCTATCTATCATTTATCTATTATCTACCTATCCTCTATCTTCTATCTATCTATCTATCTATCTATCTATCTATCTATCTATCTATCTATCATCTATCTACCATGTATTTGTCATTTATCTAATCTCTCTCATTGTTTCTCTTTTCTTTATATCCTCTATCTTCCCATTTTTCTAACCTATAAAACAAACAGAAAATTAAAAATTACTCATCAAAGGCAGTGTGTTGCTTTAGGCTGACAGTTGTTTGGAGCTAAAAATGTCATAAAGCACATCAATAATGTCATAAAGAGCATTCCTATGGACATGAACATCTGCCTTTCATCCTTTGAGAATATTCATTACAGGATTAATGTAAAGAAGAAAAGTTCCAACTGTCAATACGATGCCGTGGAGAGGACCCCTGTGGCATTCAGGGCACAGAGTGCTGGGCTCAGCTCTGAGGGGCAGGGATGGTGGGTAGGCACTCTCGCTGGCTGTTGCTTGGAGTGTGTTCTGCATGGAGAAGGGAAAACACAGTGAAGAAATGCTCTCCCACATCTACAAGCAAGTAGTAAGTCACATTCATATTCCAGTTCAGAGGCTTGTCTGACCATATAATCTGCAAAGGGAAAAAGTTCATGATCTCATGCAGTGGAAGAGGGTGTCTGCACATAGTGAAAAGAGCAGCCGACAAATCTTGCCTGTATGATTAAGTGTGGAGTCAGGTGTGTTCATAGCGAGGGGTTGTTCATGGGTTAGGAGGAAAAGAACTTGCTAACCGTTAACCACTGTAGTGAACAGGAACTGAGCACTGGAAGATGCATTGGTAGGGGAGGAAAGACAAACACAGGGAATCGAGGAGGTTATAAAACAAGCAAGAAAAACTCTTCCTGGGAATTTAATATCAACTAAGACTGTATTGAGTTTGCACTAGTCTTTCAGCAGTGAGCTCAAGGTTGTAGATGGTGAAGAAGCCTTCAAACAATTTCTACCTGACTAGGGAATCCGTCAGGGCTTGGGTCAAAGAGAGATAGGTGGACATTCTGAGTAGCAGTGAAGTCCCTGCCCAATTTGCAGCGGGCCCAATCAGCATAGTTTTGAGACCAGCTACAGCACACGAGAGAACAAGTTCTTGTTTGGCCTGTCTTAAGAGGAAGCAAGTAGCAACAGAAAAGAACGTAGTTAGAAAAAGCCATCCACACTTCTCTGCACTGTCTTGATGGAGGCACGCACAGCTGGTGGAACAAAGTCAAAAGCCTGAGTTTTTAATCCCAATTTTTCTCTATCAAGCTTGTTCTGTGACTGTGGCCCGGGACCTATATGTCCTTGTGACTGCTGATGTCCTATTTGAAAAATCTCGTCTGGGGGGTCTTCCGGTGCCTTCTGACAGTACAAGTCTGTGGACTACTTGCTGCACACAGTGCTTTGTTTTCTTGTTATGGCTACACTGCCAATAGTTCAAAACTCTCATTTGCTGTAATTGGCTCTGTTTTTATTTTATAAAAAAGAATAATAGAGAAGATAAGATTATGTGATGGAAAATAGCAAAGGTAATTAGTATGGATGAGAAGTGGAAGAAGAAAGAAAAGCAAACAGAAATAAGCCAGAGAAATGGACTTATAAGCTTAGCAGGGCTAGCAATAAGGGAAAGAAGAGAAAGAAGACAAGTAAGTGTATTTGTATATATATAGAGAATATATATTTTTTAAATATTTATTTTTTATTTTTTTTTGACAGAGAAAGAGACAGAGAGAGGGAGAGAGAGATAGATAGAGAGAGAGAGAGAGAGAAGGGGCAGGGCCCAGAGCAGTCTCCATAGTTGACAGCATTAGTTTTCCATACAGTTTCACTCCACAGGTGGGCACAGGGCTGCGCAGGGCAGGAACTGGGCCGGAAGACTCCTGCATAGGTCCCGGCAAGAACTGAGCTGGGGGCACACCCAGTTCCACATATGGGTTCACATGACCAGGCCTGGGATTTGATCCTTGGTCTCTGGGGCTGTAAAGCGAGCACTTAACCCGCTGAGCCATCCCAGCTTCCCCGAGAATATTTTTGAGTGAGATCAACTGGGCTTAATTGATTGATATCATAAAGCAAAATAGGGGAGGGTGAGGATGGTTGGATGATAGAAGAAGAGACTAAATGGGGAACATTTCGCCTGGATATAATTGAAGAAGGTGGAAGGGACGACATGCTGGCTCACAGCCCATCACTTTGGCTGACCATCCTCCCTATGTATGAGGCAGAATAGTAACTGAGCTGCTATAACAAAGAAACCCACAACTATCATGACTTAAATGAGATAGATATTCATTTTTCCCTCTAATAACAGTCGGTGCGGGGGGAGGAAAGTTTGGGAGCTCCACTGCCTGAGGTTGTACAGGGTCTTTAGTTTCTTCTCTGTGGGCTCTGCAATCCCTGAAATGTACACACCAGCACGACCAAAGCTGGATGACCATGTTCCAGTCCCTGGAAGGGGAGAATCTGTGAAGGCAAATACTTCCTTTTAAGCTGGTGATGTAGCACTTTTGTCCACATCTCACTAATGAGAACTGAGTAACACAGTTGGGAAATGTGGTTATAGCTGGGCATCCATGGCCTGCCCCACTATTAGAGTTTTTATTACTAAAAGAGGAGAATGAATTTGGGGGGCCAATTAGTCTGTTTCACCTTAGTTCTACTTGTCCTGGTTAGCTTAGGTTATAGCTAGTATTGTAGGAAAGTGAAAAATTACTGAGGCCTTGACCAACGCAGCTGGGCCAGCTCAGCAACAGGATGTCTTATCAGGGAATAACAGAATGTTCAAGGATGAAGGCTGTTGCTCTTAGCTAAGGCGTGCAACCGCAAGGCTTGAACCCTGCAGGACCCAATAGAATTGCACACTCGGCACCCTCCCCTCCCCTGGTTTGAGTTGTGAATAAAAAGAAAAACTTGGTGTAAGTCAGGGCTTGTTGTTCTCGGATAAACCCGGGGCGGCAGCCCAGATTCGAATCTGCTAATAAAATCTCCCTCACCAATTGGCAGAAGAGGGTCTGATTCCACCAAATTCTCTGTGTCGTGGTTGTCTGTCTCGCGGGTGGTCTCATTCGGCACAACAAGTATGGCCCAGAGTGATGCAGAGCAGACATTTATTCATAAATTTGGAATCTGCCTATAGTGCGAACACATGTTATCATAAGCACATACGCCAATCACAGAACAGAAAAGCTACCGTTTATTTATGGCCTCATGTTCAAGGCGCTGGCTGAGAGCTTGATTTCTCATTAGAACCATATTCTTATTCTCATAATTGAGGCTCAGAAAAATGATCCTCCCTCAGCTCTCACAGCAAGTACACTGCAGAGCTCCACGGGCTGAATGGGGCTTGTGCCAGGACAGGGTTACACAGTGGTGGGTAAAGCATTCCTGCTCGGAATCTGGCTGCACTGCCTGCAGCTGCCCTTTGGGACAGGAACTCTGAACAGCTGCACTTTACAGTAGCCGAATAAGACCCGTGGCAGCGGGGGGATTAGCACCTGGCTTCCAGGTGCAGAACCCTCCCTCTCACCACAAACTGTGCTGCCGCTTGGGTCAGCTCCATCAGCGCCATGGAAGGCCTCCACGGGGTGGGTAGCCTGCGGCCGGCCCCGCATCACACATAGCGTGACAACAGGTGTTAGGTGTAGGCCTGCTCCGCCTCCCACCGGAGGTGTTCACCGATGGAAACAAGCAGCGCCTATTTCAGACAGCAACTGATTCCAATTTGTTATTAATAAAAACAGTGCACAAAACATTTGGCAACAGACTGTGGGATCCAGCTATTTATGAGAAGGGTTTAATGGGAGAACACACAGCTGCGACAGATGGATGTCAACGGGGCCTCTCCTGAGTGTTCCACTGTTTTCCTTTGTCTTTGAATAATTCGGAGGGTGCCTTGTGCGAGCCTAGATGAATGGTTTTGAAGCACAGCTAATTAAAGATGGGCACTGCTGTAGGGGTTAACTATGAAGGAGAACTGAGATCACCGAGGAGGGAAGGTTGGGCTGTTACCTCTTGGAACAGAAGGGTCTTCAGTTAGAGTGCAAGTGTAGCTACTGAGTGCTGAGGTATCAGCCAGTGCTGAAAATGAGACACTGCATCTGAATTCCTCCGCCCCCACCTTGGTCAGCCAAAGACCCTTGCCTCTCTAGGCTGGGAGCTCCTGTCCCCGTGGCTTCTCTCCTGGCTGCGAACCTTTAGCATCTGTTGTACAAGGCCAGTCCTAGTACACAGGAGCCCTCAGGGAACCAGGGGGGCCCTGTCCCGATCACAGCTGTTCGCGGCTGATCTCAACTGGATGGACTTGGACCTGCAGGGAGGTCCAGCCCTCTGGTGAGCAGCCTGGCAGATCTAAGGAAGCCTCTGGAAACTTGGTGGCTGGGAAACACCGTGGCCTCTGGGAAACACTTCTTTTGCTCCTGTGGGTGAAGCCAGCCACTACTCAGCACCTTCTTTTTGCATATGAAAGGCCTGGTAATTACTACTTCCATCCTTAAAGCAGGCAAGTGACATGCAAAATTAGCACTTGAGAGGATCCACTTTCAGACCTTGTTGTAAAGCAAAACTTATTATTTGAAGATAAATCAATTTCTGTTGCCTGTATTTGCGGTTTCCCCCAGATGGCTAATTACCAAAGATAAATGTGTATAAACACAAGCCTTATCCCTCTCCATCCATCTTCCCTCCCTGCCTATTTATCCAGAGGTTAATAATCACAGTCCTGTAGCTATTGCCATAGTAATGGCTTTGATGGGCCCGACAAGTTTACGACCTTTTATTACAAACAGAAGGACATGCATTCAAGAAAGGAAGGTCATTTTAAAGATGAATGTGCAGATAACTAGCTTCTCTGAAACTGAGCCAAAAGGAAAAAGAAAACAGAAAACAAAATAAAAAGAGGGACCCCACCCCACAAATGCACAAAACAAATAGCATAAATGTCACGGAAATTGGTTTACAGCAAAATTAAATAAGGTTCCTGCAAGCATTAATTTTCATATTTTCTGTTTATGCAGCATTAGAATTATTTCCCAGCTTTGATTAATGAAAGAGTAAGACTGGGCACTATCATTCAGACACTCACCAAATTCAATTAAAGGCTGGAGCTTCCATTTGGATGGTACTGACTTCCTCTGTGGTCAAAGGGGCAAGTGGAAGGTGAGTGTACTCAGGGCCTCTGCACACGGATTGTAGTTTAGATCCTTCCTCCCTCTCTCCTTCCCTCCCTTCCTCTCTTCCTACCTTCCTTCCTTCTGATTATAATACATGCTCATTATAACAAACAAAGCAACACAGAGAAATAAAAATCTGTCCCTTTTCCCGTTTCCCATCCCACATTTTGGAAAAGACCAGTGCTGAGAAATGAATAATTAAAAATACAGCTCACCTATGTGCAAGGTAATGTTCTAAATCATTTATAAATATTAGCTTACTTTTTTCTCTCATAAAAACTCTTTGGGAGTACTATCATTTTTCTTATTTTATAGGTGAGAGAACAGGAACCCAGACTGGTTAAGTAACACACCCCAGGCGAATAGGCGGTCACAGGAAGACCATTCAGGCAGTGCTATTATAACAAATCACCATGGGCTGGAGAGCTTATAAACAACACCATTTATTTCTCACACTTCTGAAGCTGGAAGTTTAAGATCAAGATGCTGGCAGATTTGGTATCTGGTGAGGCCCCGCTTCCTGGCGTATACACAGCTGTCTTCTCACTGTAGAGGTGGGCAATGGAGCTCTCTAGGCTGACCAGGCCTATTGTTTTAAATGGGACAGAAAACAACAGTACTGTTTCGTGTCCAAAGGTACATATGGTTAGCCTAGTCTCACTGGGGGTAAATCCAAGGGGTCAGTGAGGCTGACCATAGTCCTGTTAGTACTATTGTTTTCTGTTCCGTTTAAACTGGTACATCCAGTCAGCCTATCTCTGGGTCTCTTTTAGTAATGGGACTCATCCCAATTATGAGGGCTGAGCCTATGAGGATCTAATTATCTCCTCAAAGCCCCACCTCCTAACACTATCACCTTGAGGGTAAGGACTTCAACATATGAATTGGGGGGAGCATTCAGACCAAGGCAGTGAGGAAATCAGACCCCCAATTGTCAGGCTCCCAGGCTCATGCTCTTAGCCAAAATGTCACCCTGCATCTCAAGCCAGACCACATGGCCACCTAAAATGTCCTGTGGCAGCTGGCAAGTCGTTGGAGGAACGCAGCTGCCTCTAAAGTCACTGCTGGATCTGTCGTGGCTCAGGCCCCAGGAAAAGCCAGTGCTTTAGTCTGAGTCAGAAGGCATGAAACCCGACGGCTCAGTTGAAGGCAGTCAGGCAGGAGGGGGTCCCTTGTACTGTGGGGGGTCTGCCTTTTTGTTCTGTTTATGCCCATCACTGATTGCATTGGACTCACTCACATGGGGGAGGGCAAGCTGCATTACTCAAAATCCATTGATTCAAGTGCAATCTCATTCAGAAACACCCTCACAGACACCCCCAGAACAATGTTCGGCCAAATGGCTAGGTCCCCGAGGCCCAGTCTAGCTGCTGCATAAAATTAACCACCACACCTGTCTACTCCACGCTGCGATCTGTGCGAGGAGCAGCAGACATGGGATGAACAGGGCATCCTCTGCGTTGAAGGAGCCCAGCGTCTGGCCAACACAAACTTGCAAACGATGTGTCCATGGCTGAATGGCTCAAGGGGAAAGCCTCCAGGGTTCAGAGGAAGGGCAGAGTGTCGTAGAAGACACGACTGGGAATTACACGTCCTGATTGTTTGTACTGTGGAGGGTCACAGGGAGCAGACCCCCAGGAGGAGGGATTTGGGCAGCACCAGAAGGGCAGCTTCTTACAGCTTTCTCTCGGGATCCACTGAGGCTGTGGTGTTGCTAAGACCTATTAGTCACCCTTCCTTCTTTCCTGGCTCTAAACTGGCAGCCTGCCTTCGCTGCTCATTCTGTCTCCTTGAAGCCTCACCGTCAGACAGGAAGGGGTTCATTACAATCTTAGAGAAGGAGAGGATTTAAAAGGCTGCCCTCGCCACACCCTTCCTCCTCTCCTGTTTTTCTCTCCTAGCAATGCATCTCACCTTCTCGAAGGCTAAGCTAACGCCTTTGAAAAGAGCATACGAAGCCTCACCCCTGCTGTCTGGTAACTTAAAGACATGACCTGGCCTTGACATCTGGGGAGTTGGCCTGTGGATTTGCCTTTCCATTTTACAGCCTCTTAAAATAGAACCGAGTAACATCTGACCTCTGTTCCTATTTGATAAGAAGTATCTGTGTCACTTAGATGCTCATTTGATTTGGACATGTGGATGCTATACATTACCGGGAGAACACATATAAAGTGGCATTGTCACTTACAGCTTACTAGGTCACGTTGTAGATCATAAGATACCAAAGTCCCCAAGAAGGAGATCAGCATGCAGGCTGAGATTCGTGGAGGGAAATAGCGAGTCCTCCACTGCCACCGCATTCTGCTTCAGTTGCCAGCACCTCTACCACAGGGTGGTGATGTGGGTACAAACTAGGGATGGGACATTTTTCTAGTTATCTATTGTTAAACTCTAAACTGAGTGGCTAAAATGAGAACAGCATTAGTTTTTCTCACGAACCTACTGCAGATGCAGGGCTTGGCAGGGACAGCTCCTCTCTGCTCCCTTTGACGTCTCACAAGGTGGCTGGAAGTTTGGGACTGGCATCATTAGAAGCCTCACTCACTCATCTGCTGATGGCTGATGATGGCTGTCAGCTGAGAGCTTGCCTCGGCTGTGGGTTGAACACCTACTACAAGTGGCCTCTAAATATAGCCCAGTCTTCTTTAGTACATGGTGGCTGGGTTTCAACAATAGATGTCCTGAGTGAGGGAGAGTCCGGTGGAAAGTACTGACTTTTTGACGCCAGCCTGGGAAGTCATATAGTGCCACCTCCATTACCTTTTGTATGTTAGACATAGACAGCCTATTTCCAGGGGGAAAATGTTAGAGGACTATCAAAGACCTTGCAGACATATTTTAAAACCACCATGAGCATGATCATAGAAACGCAGTGAATGTTTCCGCCTGAGTCAGGCCAAAGATGTTGTACTGTCAGCTGCCGTGCTTCAAATGGCAACAGAGCCATCAGGATTTCGGCGACAGTGCAGCAGGGCTGGCCTTTGCCTTCATTAGGTGACACTGACATGCTGCAGAGGCTCTCATTACCAAGAGGCAGGGTGGGTGCTGGTACCTACATGGCTATCTCTTGATGCTCTTGTGCTCAAGCATGCGTACAGAGGGCAATTCAGCTCCTACAGCCACCTGTTTTGCAAGCCCTGTAAACAAGCCACAAGCCCTTTCAATCGGATGGTTTCACAGTCAGTCAATCAATATGGGGATCAGAGGAAACATGAGTAACACAAAGGGGAGTTACAAAGGCTCCAGGATTTTAGAGCATTGACTGGACAGTGAACTGTGGCCTGATTCCATCCCGGGTTGTAAAAGGAAACGTCTCCCCTGTGCTATTATGATTCTGTGGTGCTATGGTGTCCATTTTCCTCTATGATGATCTCACTTCCTACCATATGTCAGCGAGACCGTCAAGTGGACACCGGGCTTCTCTTTAATTCGTTTTCCATTGGCCCTGAGAGAGCTCGCCAGCAGCGCTTGCAGCTGCAGCATTTACCTCAAGATAACTCGTGGATTACAGTCCTAACCGTACCCTCAAAGTTTGGTCTGTGGGTGGGGTGAGGAACAAATAAAAATTTGCGGTAGGTTCTCCTTTCCTCTGGCTTTCACAGTTTTTCTAGACTGTCTTTATTCTCAGTAAATTTGCATAGTTTCTTTGCCATCCAATGATGTGTGAAGAGCTTATATTAGTAAATCCTTTAAGGTCTTTCAATTCCAGGGTCTTCTTGACAGTGGTCCACCATTTGCCCAAAGTAAGAAAGCAAACTTGGTTCGGTAATCTATTGTTTTATTCTGTTCAGTACCAATTTTTATTATGGAAAGCCACACTCTTTGTCTCACCCCTGCCCTGAATTCACATCACCATCTGGAAGAAAAGCTACTGTTTTTCACGGACAGCACCAGGTTGATAAAGCTACAGTTCTCAGCAACTAGCTGCAGGACAGCAATGTGGATGATAATAACTCCAGGAATGAGGTCACAGATCACTGCATAGCTTACTGAATTCTGGAAGCTTCCCAAGAAAGAATTCTTGAAATTAAATGAACGCAGCAGTGTTCCCGCTTTTCTAAAAGGGAAATGGGTTAAACATTTGACTTAGGTCTCACCCAGGAGAGCAGGCTTCTGCCCTGCCCACCAGTGATCCCCTGGGACATTTCCCCACGACGGTCCCTTGCTCCTGCAAACATTTCACTAATAAAGCTCCATTCCTTTGGCTCTTAAAGGCTGCGTAGTCTCTATGGCGTCCCTCTTAAGAAATACTATTCCCTAGACTAAGACCCACATTAGAACTTCAGCTGTTGAGGGGCAGTTGGCAAAGTCTGGAACCAAACTCACAATGGGCTCCCAGGAGGAATTGGCCCCTGAGAAGCAGCTGAACAGAACGGAGAGAGCAGCCAGAGCTCTGAGGGGCCCATGCCCACAGGCTGCCCCCTGCTGCACTTGCTGATTCACAGCACCAGGCAGAGCGCCCGGGTCACACTGCAGCTCTTGCCAGGGTCCCGGGTGGGAACATCCTGCTCTATGGATGATCTGTGTCCTAACGGCTCTGGTCTGCGGGTTCCTGACCAGGCAGGAGGACTTTGGGCCCTTTGGTGGTCTCTCAGGTTCCTGTGGCTCCCAGACCCATGCCAGTCCCTCCTGGGCTTTGCTTGGCCACCCACACTGGCACAGAGCTGCAATGTCCCCGCTTCACCATGCTACTCCTGGCACGGAGAGGCCTGAGCCGCATCAGTTCCCGTTCAGAATCTCGGCCTGACTCAGGCTATTCGCGTGGAGCTCAGGCCATGTCTCGGGCCTTTGCTTCCATTCATTCCAGACCTGTGAGTCTTTACCCAGTCACTGTCAAGCATTCGGCTTCAGACCTTGAATCCCAAGCCTTCGCAACTTTGACTCTTGTCAACGCCTTAACATGCCTTTGACAGCTCCTGCTTGCTTGATCAGGGCCTCTTGGATACCTATACCAGCTGAATCATATCTGAACTCATCTCTTGGCCTCAGTTTACTCAACTGTAAAAGGAAGAAAATAAAACTGCGAGGAAGGCTAAATGACTTAATTCATGTAAAGTACTTAAAAGAGTGTCTGTCACATAGAAAGTGCTTAATAAATAGTAGGCATTATTATTACAATTATTGACGATGTTGTTAATTCTCTCCAGATTCCAGCCCAACTCTCCAGAACTCAAGCCTACTTTCCAGGCTAATCCCCCTATTTCCAGACGCTCTGTTTTGATTTTGTGTCCTTGTTCTCGGGTTTGCATTGCTGGTTGGGTCCGGCAGGACTCAAGGCTGTGCTGGCTCAAATTTCAACTGAGCAGAGGCCTGGTGTGGTCATGCGGCCACCTCCCCGCTCCCCCCACTCTGGGGAAGTCGGGGATGCTCAGGCAGTCCTGAGCTGAGGTGAGGGTGATGTGCTATGTGAGATGGTGGAAGTGACGGAGTTAATGAGGGAAATCAAGTGCTGCAACCCGAGCGGGAATGTGAGAGAGGAAATGACAGCGAGGCCCATGAATATATACGGTCCTGGCCCGTGCCCTGCCAGAAATCAGTCCCAGCTGGAAATTGAGCTACGATTATTACAAAGCGTCAGAATGATCGCTCCGGTCACGATGCTTCAGGATCTCTATAAAGAGAAGCCCAGACAATTTCCACATTAAGTGTTTAGAGAGAGAAAGATGGTGTGTAAAGGAGTATCTTGTTATTCCCTGAAAAGCTACTATGAAGACGTCAGGCGTATGGAAATAACAGATGGGGAAGGCGTGCCGAGATCATTACTCTGAACTCTTAAGTGCCATTATTGACAAGCACAACCCACATCGCTGTGCAAATAGATGTGCCTGAGAGGAGGAGGGAGCTGCACAGAGCGAGGAAAGCAGAAACCAGATATTTCAAAACATCAGGGGGCGGAGAGAAATTGCATTAGGATGATGGCGTTCTTGAGAGTGAAATGGAAGAAAGGAAGGTTTGGGGGAAATGTGAGCACGGAAAATCCCATCAAAAGTTAATTAACTGACTAATTTGTTTTCATTTATTTGTCATGAAGTAGTTCTTAATGTTGGCGGTGGGGTCTCTGAAAATCTGATAAAAGCTATGGGCTCCTTGTCTTAAAAAAAAAAAAAAAAAAAGGCCCTTATGATCATTTGAGGTTAAACTGCTTGAGGAGGATCAGTGGGCCAGAAATTAAGGGGTTCCCAATGGTGGCTCAAACAATAGTCTTTTCCCTGATGAAAAGAGATATGGCAGCGACCAGCATTCAGACCCTGGATCTTTCGCTTTCTTTCTTTCTTCTTTCTTTCTTCCTTTCTTTTTTGTCGATTTATGTTTATTGTTTTTGACAGAGAAAGAGAGAGACAGAGAGAAAGGTGAGGGCCAAGAGCAGTGTCCATAGTTGTATGTACATCATTAGTTTTCGCTATAGTTTCACTCCCCAGGTGGGCGCAGGACTGCTCAGGGCAGGCCCCAGGCTGGGGGCCTCCTGCATGGAAGGCCCGCCCCCACTTCAGCAGATGGCTCCGCATTGGCCGGGACCTCGCTACGATCCTCCAAGCCCAGGGCTGCAGGATGAGCGCTCATTCTGCTGAGCCACCCCAGTATCCACAGACCCTAGATTTCTTACCCCGCAGATTTCCAGGGGTGATGTGGGCCCAGGGCCCGCTGTGGCCACAATGCCTCAGCCCCAGATTTTGATAAACTGGGTTGTGGGATTACAGGCTTCCTTGTGTCCTTCCTGCTCGAGCACTTGACTAACATCAGGCTAAGAGACTTCATTCTTTTCTTATCTGGGAAACTCAGCGGGGTACTGTTAGAATTTTGGGCGGGAGATTTTTTTCTTGTGATGAGACTGTTTCACATTTTGCGTGTTTTATACATCAGCCTCTAAGCACTTAACCGCCAGTAGGAACCCCTTCCCAGTTACAGTGACCACCTCCCACCCATTTTTAAATGCAATTTTAGAATTGTTAATTATATAATTGGAGTGAAGCGGTTGCTCCACAACCTCGCCCTTCAGGCTCTGGTTGTCAAGATTTGACCATTTCAGAGATGAGAATAGTCATAAGAAGAACAAAAGAATAAGAGTTTCAGCCTAAAGCTGAAAGTAACAAGTCTAAACCTTCTCCCTCCACCCTCAGTTCCCTGGCCTTTGCCCTGGAGCCTGGCCCAGGCCCTGCTAAGCCTTCCTAGATGGGAACCAACCTCACTGCTCAAGCATAATGCCATTCCTTGCCTTTGAACAATAGAAACAAAGGAGTTTCAAAATGGAGAAACATGAAAAGAACACACAGTCTAAATAAGACAGATTCCTTCATGGCAGCAAAACATTTTAACTTTTTTGTTTCTCTTTCCAAATTCCCCATCCTCTGATGCCAGTGCTAGTTAAGGGTGTTTGGCCTTTGTCAACATTTCTTTTCTCAAAGAATGGGTGAGAGAGAGAATCTCAAAGTCCAGACTAACCCCTGTCCCATTTACTCTGAGTACAGGGACATTTTCCAAAGAGTAAATATGCACTTCGTGTCTCATGGGGCCATGGAGAGCTTGAAACACACCTGTTTGAATCAAGTCAAGTAGATTTTTTCTTTGTTTGCTGAAGGCCTTCTCTAAGCGGGTAGTAACTCCGAGCCAGCTACCTTGGTAAGGTACATCAGTAAGCACATTTGCACCTCCAGCCTGCTCTAGGAAGTGCCTTCTATGAATTCCTGGAGTTTTCAGATAAGAAAACGAAAGTTTGGAGTTGTTGATTAACTTGCCCAAAGTTGTACAGCTAGTAAGTGCTACAGTCCAGATTCAAAACCAGTTTCATTTGTTGCCAGAGCTCATGTGCTTGGTAGACAATAGTCCTTCAAATATTCTGACATATGTTGGGGAGATGCATTAGCCAGAGTACAACTTTTATTTGACCACAAGTAACATCAGGCTCTCCTAGAAGCAAACTCAGATACCCTTGGGATTTGTGTGTCTCAAGCTTTTTAGGGTGGGCTTTTAAAATCAATACCTGTTAAAGGAAACAAGTCTGGGTCCATGAAGAAGTTGAACTCGGCCAATCCCATAGTGATCTCTGGAGGTAGAAAGGCCCTACTAAGTTGTCCCAGAATCAGATAGGGCAGCTGGCTTTTATTGGCAATGCTAAACTAATATCCAGCTGCATCTACAAAGTGACACACATTATGTTGAAAGGTAGGCATTAAAAACCTGTGTTGGTGTTAGAAGAGAGTAATCCAGCTTCCCCATCATCCTGGCTTGAAGTGACATGAACTGCACAGGCACTAACCATGTCTACTGATCATTGATTTGAAACCATAGCCTTCATCTACACTTCTGGATTTGAGAAGACTTCTGCCTCAGTTTTTCTGCTTTCTCTCAAGCTCTCTACTGTAGTAGGAGTCAGCTCCACTGATTGTTCAGTGTATTAGTTAGCTTGTGCTGCCCTAACAGAATACACACATAGATGTTGGAG
>PVKE010025393.1:0-23076 GCA_004027555.1 Craseonycteris thonglongyai | reverse complement strand
AGTAGCATATAGGTTAGGTGTGAAATAGAGCTAAGGATGTTCAAATCCTTTTATTGTTCAGGTATATTTAACTGTTAGGTATTAAACATTCACACTTGTTTTTTAAGATTAATTTTTATTGGGTTTTTTGTTTGTTTGTTTGTTTTGACAGAGAGAGAGACAGAGAGAAGGGGGAGGGCCCAGAGCAGTCTCCATAGTTAACAGCATTAGTTTTCCAAAAGCAAAATTGTTTGGGCTGCACAGAAAATCAGAAAGTCCGCCCTCCTGGTTGAAGAGCTCGGCCCGTTTCTCTGTGTGGCTGATTGCTCCAGCAGCCCACACGTCTGCACGGGCAGAGGTCAGCAAGGCTGGACTAGCGAGCTGAGTCCCATGGACACGGGTGGAACTCTGCCTCTGAGGGACAGAGAGCTTGCATTCGTGAGCACACACAGAGCATGCACAGAAGTGGAGCACAGACTGGGCCACAGAAGACAAGACTCAGCAGTTTCAGAGTGAGTGCAATTTGTGTTTTCTGACTGCAGCACATGTAAGTTAGAGATTTACAATAAGTAAAATTTTTTTTTTTTAAAGATTTATTTTACTGATTGATTTTTCACAGAGAGAAACAGACAAAGTGACAGAGAGAAGGGGGATACAATAAGTAAAATTTTAAATCCCTAAATACTTGGAAATCTAAAAATGTGTAATTTTAGGGGAAACCGAAATAGCTCAGCAAGTTGAGCGTTCACATTGCAGCCCTGGCCCTGGCCCATGTGGACCCACGTGCTGAACTGGGTTGTGCTTCCCACCCCAGTTCGGTTCCCGCCCGGGGCATGCTTCTCATGTCAGACTCCCATGCAGGAGGACCCCCAGCCCAGTTCCTGCCCTTCGTGGCCCCACGCCCACTTGTGGAATGAAACCATGTCAAAAACTGATGACGTACAACTGTGGAGACTGGTCTGGGCCCTTCCCCTTCTCTATCTCTGTCTGTCAAAAACAATAAAATAAATCTTTTAAAAAATTAAAAATAATATTAAAATAAATAAAAATGTATTATTTTAAATAACTAGTCAAGTAAGAAACCACAGTAGACATTATACTGTATGCAGAACTAAAAGATAATGAAACCATCACATATAATACCTGTGGAATGCAGAAAAGATTTACTCTTGAGGGCTCTGTCAATAAAGCCTTAAGTGCTGGAATTAAGTTTTTAAAACATTAAAAATTAATGAGGTAAGGATTTTATTTGAGAAATTAGAGAAAAAACAGCAGAATATACCCAAAGAAAGTAAAACAAAGGAGATAATACATAAGAGAAATAATGAAATAGAAAGTCAGAATTTTATTCTTAGAAAACATTAATTAAATAAACCTTTGAAGATTAGGAAAAACAAAACAAAATATCATAATTAGTTGAAAGATAATATGTGGTGGTGATAATTATCAAAGTTGGGTGATGGCTACTTGTCTTCATTTTACCATACTGTACTTTGAGTATATTTTAAATTTTCCATAATAACAAGAGTTTCTTTAATTTTGTGAAAGTAAAATGGAGGACAAAACTACAGACACGTATATAGAGTTTAAAAATATAATAAAAGAACACTGGGAACACCTTCACAAAAAATTCATTTTAAAACTTAAATAAGGGGAAGCCAGGATGGCTCAGTGGGTTAGGCGCTCACTTTGCAGCGCCGGGGACCGAGGATCAAATCCCGGCCCCGGCCCGTGCGGAACCATATGCTGAACTGGGAGCTCCCCCAGTTCAGTTCTCTCTCTGTCTCTGTATCTCTCTCTCTCTCTCTCTCCTCTGTCAAAATAAATAAATAAATAAATAAATAAATAAACAAACAAACTTAAATAAAATACAAAAGCAACCCAATTTTAAAAAATAGTCTGAGTGGTCCAGTAAGTATTAAAGAAATTAAAGCAGTAGCTACAAGTCTTCCCAATGAGAAAACTACATTGTGACAGTGTTAGAGAAAATTCTCCCGAAATTTCTAAGAACAGATTCTAACAGAATTGAGATGAGAGACAGGGAGCACAAGAGAGTACTCCCCACTTGCCTTGTGAGAGAAGCAGAATTTTATACCAAAACCTGTCAAACACAGTATCAGGAAAAGTAAAAAGTTACAGACTTATTTCACTCAGGAATATTAGATGTAAAAATTAAGAAAACATTCACATTGCAAATCTAACAGTGTGTTTTAAAAAACAATATATGACCAAACTGGGTTATTTCAAAAATGAATGCAAGGACTGTTTACTATTAAGAAATCCACAGATGCTATTTGCTACATTAATATATTGAAGAACCACATCATTGCAGCGGGCTCAGTGAAAAACTTTGATAAAATCTTAGTACCTATTTATAATTTAAAAATAGTGAACTAGCAACAGAAGGAAATATCCTCAACCTGAAAAGGGGATTTGCTGACAGAAGAGGAATCTACACAAAACATTTTCCAAAATGGGACAGGTGTGCAAGCATGTGTGAAAGAAAAGTGCTCTCTGTCACCCCTTCCATTCAGTGTTCATTTGTAGTTCCTGGGCAGTAAAACAAGTAAAAGAAGTTAAAGGCTGAAGGATTGGAAAGGAGGAAATAAAATTCCATTTTACAGGTGACCTAATTGTCTACACAGGCAGTCACAAAAGAGTATGTAGGACAGTTTAGCAAAAGACTGGCTGTAGGATCAGTGTACACCTTCAGTAATCTGAAAATCTGTAAATAGAATCTATAAATTATAAACAAAGACAGCATTTGTAATAGCACCAAAATCTATGTAGTATCCATGAATGAATCTGAAGTTACAAAAGAGTTGTACAAAGAAGGCTATGAAACTTCACTGAAGAACACTAAGAACACCTAAATCATAGCAACC
This sequence comes from Craseonycteris thonglongyai, assembly GCA_004027555.1. Classification (NCBI taxonomy): domain Eukaryota; kingdom Metazoa; phylum Chordata; class Mammalia; order Chiroptera; family Craseonycteridae; genus Craseonycteris; species Craseonycteris thonglongyai. The sequence continues at coordinate 20,212 of PVKE010025393.1, read as the reverse complement.
CTATATTCATTGATGGGAAGAGTTAATATAAAACTATCAAGTTTCCCAAAGTTTATCTGTAGAATTAAAACCCAAGAAGAGTTTTGTGGAATTTCAGTGTTTCTAAAACATGTTGTGATGGATACAGTCACACAGTGAAATGTTACATAGCAACAAAAAGGAACAAACTAGAACAATCTGCAACATGGGTGCATCTTACTAACCTAATGTGAAACCAAAGTCGTGGAGCACAGTAAGGATATACATAATATCCTACTTTCATAAAGTTTAAAATAGGGGAAGCCAGGATGGCTCAGCAAGCTAAGCACTGGATTTGCAGCTCCAGGGACCGAGGATCAAATCCCGTCCCTGGCCTATGTGGACCCATATGCTGACTGGGCATGCTTCCCATGTGGGAGGCTCCCAGTTGGGTTCCCACCCTGTGCGGCTCCCTGCGTGGAACGAAACCATGTTGAAAACTACTGACATACAACTATGGAGACTGCTCTGGGCCCTCCCTTTCTCTCTCTCTCTCTCTCTCTCTCTCTCTCTGTCAAAAACAATAAAATCTTTAAAATAGGCAGAACTGAAGTACATTGGCTAATATACCGGTATGTACAGTTCTATCCAGCCGGTCCACTCTTGAGTGTCTGTCTACACAAAGGCTGATATGTGAGTGTTCCCAGAAGTTTTGTTTGTAATAGGCCCAAACTGGGCACAACCCTAATGTCCACAACAGATGAGCAGATAAACAAACTGTGCTCCATCCACCCCCTGGACACTCCGTAGCAGTGGAAAGCATCAGTGTGTGCCCAGGGCCAGGGCGGGAAGGTGACAGCAGGGTGCGTGAGGAAACGTGGGGTCTCATGGTCATATTGTGTGCCTTGACTGAGGTGATGGTGACCTGGATCCGTATATTTTTTCAGCACTAGGAGCTCACATTAACTGCAATTTATTGAACGTAAGTTATAGCTAAATAAAGTATATTTTAAGGAATTAAGTATGTCATTCAGAGACATATACATAGGTGTCAAGACTAAAAAAGGCAAGGATACTCTCCTCGTAAAAAAGCCAGAACAGTGGTTACCTCTGAGGAGGTGGGGCTGTGACTAAAGAAGGCCCTGGACAGGGTCCCCTAGGTGCTGGGGTCCTACAGCTTGATGCTGGTGATCCAGTGTTTGCTTTATAATTACTCTGTATTACATTTGTTCCATTCACCTTTCTATGTGAGTGTTACATTTGTCAAAAGAGAAATAAGTCATTGTAAACGATTACTAAGCTCCTAGAAGAATAGGAAGAACGGGAAAGCCGGGATGGCTCAGTGGGTTGGGCGCTCACTTTGCAGCACCGGGGACCGAGGATCGAATCCCGGCCCCGGCCCGTGCAGAACCATGTGCTGAACTGGGAGCTCCCCCAGTTCAGTTCTCTCTCTGTCTCTGTATCTCTCTCTCTCTCTCTCTCTCTCTCCCTCTCTCTCTCTCTCTCTCTCTCTCTGTCTGTCAAAAATAAATAAAAATATTAAAAAAAAAAAAAAAAAGAATAGGAAGAACAAGGAGGCCCCTTTTCTGTTCTCAAGACTTACGAAGCCACAGCTATTAAAATGCGGTGATAATGGTGCAGAGTGCACAGCCCAGAAACAGACAGACCTGTGCAGACACTGAGGCAGGTCACTGTGGAAGTGAAGGCCTGTTCCTAAGTGGGGCCGTGAGAGTTGTCCGTGTACAGAAAACTTTGAAATTGGATCACTACCTCACACCACACTGAAGACCAGCTCCAAATGGGTTGTTTTTTGTTTTGTTTTAGATTTATTGTTTTGAGAGAAGGTAAGAAAGAAGGGTGAGGGCCCAGAGCAGTCTCCATAGTTGTACATCATTAGTTGTGACATGGTTTCATTCCACACAGGTTGGGACCCAAACCGGGGCCTCCTGCACGGAGGTGAGAGCCTTTGCCATCATCCCAGTAGTTACCATTTGTGCTGCAGTTCAGCATATGGGTCTGCACAGGCCAGGGCTGGGATTCCATCCCTGGACATCGTGGTTGCAAGAAAAGCACTCAACCTGCTGAACTGTCCTGGCATCCCAGACGGGTTAAGATTTTAAATTACAAATTCAAACCTTTTAATTTGTAATATTGGTAAATATGTTTTTGACCTCAGAGTGGGGAAAGATTTCTTTTTTCTAAGATTTCTTTTTTATTGTTTTTGACAGAAACAGGAGGGGGAGACCCCAGAGCAGTCTCCATAGTTGTGCATTAGTTTTTGATATAGTTTTGTTCCACAGGTGGGCACGGGGCTGCACAGGCTGGGGACCCCCCCCCCATAGGAGGCATGCCTCCCATGAGCTGGGGGGTCTCCCACATGGGAAGCACACCCCAGCTCAGCGTATGGGTCCATGTGGGCCAGTGCCATGACTTGATCCTCAGACCCCAGGCTGCAAAGCAAGTGCTTATCCTGCTGAGCCATCCTGGCTTCCCCAAAAGATTTCTTTAAAACATCAAACATAAAATAAAAGGTAAATGAACATTGAAAGTCAACAATTTGCTATAAAGAAAGTGAGAAGAGCATTTGCAGCACATCATAAAGGATCAGCAATCAAGATGTATAAGGGAACATTACAGAACTAAGAAAAAGACATACCTGTTGACAAATTTGCAACAAAACAAGAGTATCCCAGTAAGCTGTCGTGAGGTCTTTGGCCTGGCTGGCCACCAGGGAGCAAATGCAGCCCGGTCACTCGTGGGAAGGCAGAGAGCAGCAGGTGTCCCCACTGCCCCTGCGAGCACGCATTCTAGTCAAGTCAGCGTTGTACGTCCCACGTAACCCAGCCGTCCACACCTGTGCCTGCGTGACAGTGGGCTGTGCGACGTGCAGTGAGTGTGTTCTGGCCTCACAGCATGATGTTGAACGCAAGAAGCAATAAGGAACCCAGTGCGATTCCCCTCCTCTAAGTCCAGAAATGAGCATAGCACAGTACTGTTGGGGCTGCGCCTGGGAGCCAGGAAACCAAACGGCAGGACGGGTGCCTTCTGGGAGGGGCCCCAGGTGCCCTGGGGTTGGCAGTATTGGGATTCGGGGCCTGGCGTCAGCTATCTGCGTCCACGTGCTTCATACGCATGTGAAGGGGGGGCCCCAAAAACCCAGAGTTGTCCTCTGGAGGGCAGGCCTGTGGTAGAGGCCTCCTTGTCTAGGAACCCACCTGCATCCGGGTACTGGCTGGCACCGCGACAGGCTGCGTTCCGCTTCAGCACATTTGTCCATTTCGTGATTTACACGAACCACATGCGGCATGACACAGGTGTACACCTGTGCACACCGTGCTGAGTGTGCAGCAGTTTTTCACCAAAATGGCATGACCCCCATGCCCCACCCTCCCTGTTCACCTGATCTCACCCCGAGCAACATTTTTCCTGCTTGTTCTCCTGAATGGGAAGTGTCCTCCAAGGGAAACATTTGTGGATGTGGAAGAGGTGAAATAAATGCAGAAGCACTAAAAGGCATCAGATTGACAAGTTCAAAACCTTGTGAGAGTGGAAAAAACGTCTCAATAGGTGTATTGCATCAGAAAGTACTTTGAAGGTGACTTAAGTTCAGCATGTAAGAATAAACATACAGCTTTCTATACATAAATTCCAGCGTGTTTTGGGTCCCCTGTACGTCTGTGTGCAGAAGGTCCATGGTTGATAACACACAGGCCTGAGGGCCAGTGGTGTCTGGAGCACAGGGCAAGAGGAACAGGTGTGGGGGGCAGGCAGAGCCAGGTCACACCAGGCCCGGGCCTCTGCTCTGTGCTGAGGGGGCTGGAGCAGGCGGCGTGGGCCTCCCGAGCATTCTGGCTGCTGTGTCAAAGAGGACCAGAGATGCGGGTGGGTGGGCAGCCTCTGCCTGTAGCTGTCCCTGTGTCCCGGGGGCCAGGGACAGGCGTGCTGTGTGTAACCTGTCCCCACAAAAATTCACTTCAAATCACACTCACATGTGAGTGTGTGACTCAGTGAGGATTGGCTGGCGTCTCCAGAGCTCAGTACGTTAAGAAGGGTGGACGGTGGTGGCAGGGCCCGGACGACACAAAGAGGCAGAGGATATTTGGGGCACTGGCTCTTGTCATGAAGGTGGGGACCCAGGGATGGCCAGGCAGCAAGGTGTGAGGCCCCACACTGAGCCCCCAGGAGGACCCTGGCTGTGGGCCATCCCCACTGTGACTGTTTGGCTTTTTGTCTTCCAGATTCTGCTTGGATTCTGCCAGACAGAACCGACAAAGACTGTCCATCAACTGGTCCAATTTTAGCTTGAAAAAAGCCACTTTTGCTGCCCACTGAGGACCGCCTGAGGAGGGATTCATGGGAGAGGAGCCCGGCCCGGAGCCCCTGTGCTCGCCCCGGCAGCGCCCGGTGGACCGCCGCACCTGCTCCCTTAGACCGAGGACGTGCTGCTCGACCTGCAGTGCTCGCTCCTGTGCGAGTGGTCTGTGAGCCTCCGGTCGTGGCTCTGCCGTCCGATGGAGCAGGAGCTCCCGCCAGGTCTTCCCCTGCCGCGACCTCGGAGGCCTGGGCTGTGGCCAGAGACGAGTTGGCATCATCCACGTGGCTCTCACCTCCACCTCACCCTGTCCCGTCCTCGCCCTGGACGCTGGGGTGTCGCCATCGCTCCGCTCCCCACCGGGGCGCGTGGGTGGGGTGGGCGCTGTCCGTCTCCGCGATCTACTGGTTAAGAGTGTACACGTTGCGCTGTTTGTGTCTGACCCCTGACTTGTAGCCAGCTGTGTAAGACCCCTTGCAGAATGAGAGAGTTCAAAGACAAACCCGCCTAGCACTCACACCATCAGGTCTGTTAGCGAGTGTACAGCTGTATTAACACGGAGGCCTGCCTGGCTACTTTTTTAACATATTGTTAAGTAATATTAAAATCATGTCTTTCTTTTTGAAAGATGGAATACATTAGTACAGCAGAAGACCTCGTCTGGTTGCTTTCTGCTGGGGGTGATGGGGGCGTGGCTGGGGGCAGGGTCAGCAGAGGGCTGTCCCCCCACGGGGCCAGGCCACCATCCCAGAGCATCTCCCAGGTCACCCCAGGTGGTGGCTCCCCGAGCAGCCGTCTCTCCAGAGCCCAGGCCCCAGGACAGAGTCTCTGGTAAGTGCTAAGGAAACAGCGGGGGCGGGGGGGGGGGGGGGGGGGGGGGGGGGGGGGGGGGGGGGGGGGGGGGGGGGGGGGGGGGGGGGGGGGGGGGGGGCGGGTCAGAGCAGCACTTCCTGTAGGGTGACCCCAAATGGCCTCAGGGAGCACTCTGCCTACAGACGGGAGGCAGTGAGGAGGGAGGGTCAGCAGGGTTAAGCCTGGCCTTGGAGGAAGCTCCCATCCGGTTCTGGGAGGTTGAAGACTAATAAAACAATGACAGATTACGGATACTGAGTTGGATTTAAGTCAGGAGCACTGTGAACAGTGTTTAAAATGAAAGAAGATCCCGACTTGGCCCCTCTTGTGAGCTCTCAGACAGCTAGCAGGAAGGTTTTGCTTCTTCCTGGAACACTCCATAGCTCCCACCGCTCCCAGCCTCTTGGAAAGCCTGCTTCTGTGCACACCTAAGGATATGGTGTGTCCCCGAGGGAAGGGGGAGTGGCGAGGACCCCACTTGTATGTGGACACTGGGCCTGTCCCAGCTCTGAGCCAGGACAGGGTGAGACGGGCCGGTGCTTGGAAGTGTTCTGGCCCTGGATCCACGGGGCTCCCTGGCAGATGGGATGCAGGCAGGAGAAAGGAGGACGGCTCCGAGGCTCAGGTCTGAACCCTGGGAAGGAAGGGGCTGCCCGTCCTGCAGGGCAGGGGGCAGGGACTCAGGCTGCTGGCTGACACCAGGGAATATGTCACCGACGGGACAGCCAGGCCCCAGAGCCTGGTGTCGGGAGTGGAGCAGGTGGCCAGGCAGGGTCGGGACAGGCCCAGGGACTGGCAGCAGGGCACCGTCACTAAGGTGACCTCGACCACCTTCTGGGGGGGGGGGGTAACCAGAAGAGTGTGAGGCCCAGAGGCTGCTTGTTCTGTTTGCTTCTCTAGGTGGGAGAAGAACAGCACATCCCTCAGCCCACGCAGCAGCAGGAGAAACAGGCTGGGGAAGGGCAGAGGCCCCAGTGCAGCCCCTGCGACTCCACGCCCGGGGCTGGGCCTCATCCCTCCCGCTGAGGCAGGGCCAGGGCCCACCGGGCAGCCGGGGCCCAGGGATCAAACATGGGGAAGGGTCTAGGGTGGGGAGCTGCCCAGCCTGTGCCCCTGAGTCTGCTGGTGCCAGCGCCCCCTGACGTCTGGTGGGGCCACGCTGGCTGCTGAGAGGAGCCACGGGTCCCCAGCTGTGATGTAAATGGCACGTCAGAGCCATGACTGGTAAGGGGGACCTCAGCACTGAGCACCCCCATCACACCCGCCCTTCTGCACCCCCGCCCTGCCCCCTGCAGCTGGATGCCTGTCTGCACACATCCTCCCCTCAGACCCCCCAGCGCTGCTGCTTGGGGAATGCCCTGCCCTGGTGTCCTGGACTCCACCCGCCCATCCTGCAAGACAGTCCCAGGGTTCCTTGCGTCTGTCCTCGAGGGAGCGTCACTTTGTTCCCAGTTCTGTGGCAGAAAGGATGGATTTGGGCCCAGGAGGCTTAGGACCCACTGGAGGGATAAAGGAGGGTGGGGGGGCAGAGGGTGTTGGGAGTCCTGGGGTCTTCACAGGGGCGCCCAAGGGAGCCTCACACAGATCACACTATCACCTGTACGTGCTGGTAACAACACTGACACTAAGAGTGTCTTTTTATTACCCAACCATTAAAATCAAACTAATTCAAAGTGAATATTACGGTACCAGAAAGGATTGCTATTTCTTAATTTCATTAATATATTTTTTAAAAGAAAAAGCTTAACACACAGTTCACTATCGTGAACACAAATGAGACCTCCAAGTTTAAGGTGACCAGACATCCCAGTCCCGATTTTTAACAATTTGTCCCGCGTCCCGTGGCATTTTAAAGAAGTCCTGATGTTTGGAAAGAATGCACGACAAGCTAGGGAACGGCGGGAGATAGACCCAATTTTTAATCAAGAACCCCCTCCCCCCGGTCACTGGTGTCCCGCTTTACCAGTTAAAATCTGGTCACCTCATCCAAGTTGTCACACAGAATGGCAGTTGAAGCAACTTGAGTTCCAGTCTCCATCCAGAGAATCCAGGAGACCCAGCCGTTCGGGACCCACTGTTGAGAGGGCGGCGGGGCGGTGGCCGCACACTCCAGGAGGGCAGCGCTGCTCCGCTGCTACCGTAGGAAGGAACTCCGCACACAGCATGTGGCTGATGTCAGAGCGTGCAGGGGGCTGAAGGGTGAGCGAGCAGCAGGTGCTGACGGGAAGCGCACCCAGGGTCACAAAAGGGAACACGGCACCCGAAAAGCACCCACTGCTACCGAAAGGCCCTGCGTTCACGGCTCTGAGACAGGACACCGCTGAACACTGTGTACATGCTGGAACCGGCAGCACGTGGCCATGTCTCCTGCGGGAAGGACAGGGAACGGGGTGACCTCTGAGTGCCCCAGCTTCCTGCCCGGGTTAGAGTGTTGGTTTTGGTTGGCAGCTTCAAGCTTGTTTACTGAGATGCTCTAACTTCGAGGCTGAGTCGCCGTGTAGGAGGTGGCCCTGTGCAGAAGTCCAGGTCACACATAAAGGTCTTTTCCTTCCCTCACCTGCTAATTTTATTATTTTTATTAACATCCTCCCACCTGCCTCCCCTTCGACAGTCATGTTTGTTCTATCTCCTGGGTTTGTTTGTTTTATTCATTTGTTTTGTTTTTAGATTCCACATATGTGAGATCGTATGGTGTTTGTCAGTCTGACTTATTTCACTCAACATAATACCCTCAGGGTCCATCCATGTCATCAAAAAAGGTAAGTTTTTTTCCTTTTTCTTGCCTGTGTAATACTCCATTGTGTATATGGACCACATCTTCTCTACCCAGTCATCTATTGAGGGGCATGTCAGTTGCTTCCATATGTTGGCTGTTGTGAATAGCTCTCCAGTAAACTTAGTGTATATATCTATTTGAGTTAGTGTTTTGGATTTCTTCACATAAATACCCAGGAGTATTATAAGGCAGTTCTACCTCCTTTTTTTTATTATTTTTTATTTTATGATTTACTCTATTGTTTGAAAGAAGGGAGGGATGGAGAGAGAGAAGGGGGAGGGCCCAGAGTAGTCTCCATAGTTGTACCTGATAAGTTGTGACGTGGTTTCATTCCACACGGGTGAATGTGGGGCCATGTGGAGTGAGAACTGAACCGGGGGCCTCCCACATGGGAGGTGAGAACCTTTGCCGCCATCCTGGCGGTTACGTTACACCACAGTTCAGCATGTGGGTTTGCACCAGACCAAAGTCAGGATTCGATCCCCAGACCTTGTGGTTGCAAGGCAAGCACTCAACCTGCTGAGCTATCCCAGCATCCCAAGGCAGTTCTATTTTTAACTTTTGAGGAACTTCCATACTTTTTTCCCCCATAGTGGCTACACCCATTTGCAACCCCACCAGCAGTGTGCCAGGGTTCCCTTTTCTCCACATCCTTGCCAGCACGTTGTTGTTGATGATGCCGTTCCGACAGGTGTGAGGTGACAAGTCTTTGTGGTTTTGATTTGCAATTCTCTGATTAGTGACATTGAACCTTCGCTGCCACCCCAGTGGTTACCAGCTGTGCTGCAGTTTAGCATATGGGTTTGTACGGGCCGGGGCCAGGAATCGATCCCCGGACCTTGTCTCAAAGCAAGCACTCAGCCTGTTGAGCTATCCTGGCCTCCCCATTCTGTTCTTAAAGTACATCTTTTCTACTTAGTACACAGGTGAGATTTTTTTTTTTTTCATCCAGTGAGTCACTGTCAGTGAGTGTTTGGTCCATTTATTTTTAATTACTGACATAGTTGGGTTAAATTCTACCATTTTACCATCCATTTTCTGTCTCATCTCTTTATTTTAGTTCTCCTAATTTGTCTTGCTTTGGCTTAAAAAGAGCATTATTTTTCTGTTCTAACTTTTTAATTAAATGTCTGTTACTATTTAAGTGGTTGCCCTAGAGAGCATATTCCTTAGTTCATTACAGTCCACCTTAAATCAGTACAAAAACCTTAAATTGTATGTTTATTAAACACTCCCCTCCACCACCTAGAAAGCTCTTGTGGTTATGTCTGCGTGTTTCAAAACCCTCAAGACATCTCTCCTTTAAAGTCAATATTCATGTTTACCACCCTCACGCTCCTCGTTCCTGTCTATATTTGTTTTTATCCAGCATAACTTCCGGGGTCATTTCTTAGAGTACAGTCTCCTAGATGTAAATGTCTTTCGCTTGTGTCCATCTGAAACTCTTCATTGCCGTATGTCTGCTGTTTTTATTGTGCGCTGGCCTCGTGGCTGACGCCGTATGAAGCCCTGTGGGTTGTGAGGAAAGGGGCTTTGTTGCAGCGTGCAGGCGAGTCGCTGCTGGGTGCCTGGAACGTGTGTGCTTCTGCAGAGAAGGGCTGTGCCGTGTTCCCCTGGGGTGTCAGAGCAGCTACAGAGCAAATATATTTATTACAAAAATCAGTGAACGTGAAATAAACGTGCTCTAACTTCTGGACGTGTGACTAACGCCATCACAGTGCAGACACGCGGCTCTGCTGTGGCCCAGGGGGGCCGCGGTGCTCAGCTCCACAGGGCGGGGCTTCCACCTGGGGACCAGCCCCTCTTCCCAGCAAACTGCAGCGTCAACCACGGCTGCCACCTCGGCCTGACAGCTGGGGAACCCACGCTCCACGCCAGAAGCAAAGCTGCCTTCTGCGCACAGACGGTCCCGACGACAGCCCTGCGTGCAGCCCAGCTGGACGGCCCTCGGGCCTGGTCCTGGGCAGCTCAGAAGCGCCACCAGCCTGTCCCGGGGCCCCCGGTCTCGGGCCCTCAGTGTCCTGCCACCGCCAGGGCCTCACTGGCAGCATTCAGCCACGTGCCTCAGCAGCTCTTCGCCCTGCTCGTCACCGAAGGACCGCAGACAATGGGGGCACTGCAGGTCCCCCTCGCCTCTCTGGGCCACTGCGGGGCGCCCGGCCTCGGTGGGGGGTTCCAGCCACGGGGGCCCAGTCCCAGGCTGCTGGGCACCAGGCGCTGGGAAGTCCAAAGCATCAGCCTCTAAGTACCAGGGGCTCCTCCTCCCACTGTGGGTCCGGCAGGAGCCTGGCTCGTGGGGGTCCTGGGAAAAGGCAAAGGTCTGTCCAGTCTGTCAGGATCGGAGTCCCTGGAGGGGCCCAGGGTTTCTTCCAGGGAGCGAGGTATTGGGGACGCGCTCAGGGGCTAAAGATACGGAGGTCTCTGCAGGGACCGCACTGATGGGGGGCCCGGGTCTCACTACGGGACACCAGGGCCTCTGTCCCTCTGTGACGGGGTAACTGGGGTCCCCGCCTCCCGGCAAGGAGGGACACATGTGAAGGAAGCTTCTAGTAGAGCCGGGGGCCCAGGACACGCGGTCTGGGTGCGTGGCAGGCCCTGCGGAAGGCCGCCTGTGCTGTCACGTGCCGCCATGCCCACGTCCTCCACAGCACACAGGGCCGCAGGCAGGTGGGCTTCCCACCCCCGGGCCCCAGGCAGCTCTGCCAGAGCCGGCACGTGGGGGGCGCCGGCTGACCCAGCAGGGCTGCAGGTCGCAGGGTGCCGAGCGGCCCGGAGGCGCCCAGCCCTCACCTGTCTGCGGGACGCCCGGCGCCGCAGGGCGGCCAGCGTCTCTTCCAGCTCCTGGATCCTGCCCTGAGCGCGCGTGCGGTCTGCCCTCTCCCACGCGAAGTCATCCTTGTACGCCAGGATCTGAAAGGGGCCAGACACACTCGCTGCCGCCGGGCTGCACCCTCTCAACGCCCCCAGCTGCAGCGTCACCGCGGGGCCCGGGGGGCACCTGCTGCTCCAGCATCTCCACCCGCTCCAGCGCCGCGTCCCGGGCCGAGCGCGCGGCCGCCAGCGCCTGCTGGGCTTCCGCACACTCGCCGCGTCTCTCCTCCAGCTGCCTGTTGAGCCGGGAGATCTCCTTCCTCAGCAGCTCGGGCCCCTCAGGCTCGCGGGGGTCCCGCAGCCCCCTCAGCTGTGCGTGCAGCCCCCTCACGTACTCGTCCCTGCTGGAGTCGTAACGCTGCCACTTGGCATTGAGGTCTTCCACCTGCAGGGACAGAGCCCCCAGATGGCTGCTCTCGGGGCCCCCCCTACCCCCGGCCAAGGGGCTTCGATCAGCGGTGACGGGTGATGCCCGCTCGCAGCGGCGCAGGCGTGAGCGGCGGCTCAGCCGGGTGGACCTGGTGCCTTCCCACCCCACTGTTCCTGGCCTGTGAATTAGCTGGGGGGCTGTCCTTTTAGGCAAAAAAGGCAGGTTTCTGGGGGCCGTGGGTATCAGCCAGAGTGGCCCGAGGGCAGACGCAGCCCCAGGCACCCCCAGGACCCTCACCTGCCGCGTAACGGAGCGCGCTCCTGACAACGCGGGGCAGGTACTCACGTGGGTCACCTTCTGCTTCAGCAGCCGGTTTTCTTCCTGTAACTTCTCAACAGCAGCCTGGACAGAAGTGTCCCCACCTATAGGTTGTGGCTGCGTGAAAGAGGGACAGAGAGAAGACACCCGGTCACGAAACGTGACAGTCGTGTGCAGCTCGCAGGGAGGAAGCCAGACCCGGGGACCGAGGTCGTGGGTGCCTGTCCACTCGGGAGGACTCGCCCTCCAGCGAGGTGGGGGTGGGGGCCGGGTCGGCGCCCTGAACGGGGACCAGGCCACAGTCTCGCCTGCCCGGAAGCCGCACCGTCACTGAACCCCCAGAACACTCTGGCCGGGGCTCACCTCCCTCCAAGCCCAAGACACGGTCACGTCGCAGACAATCAGGGCCCACGTGCCCCCTGCCTCATGCCCAGAAGCCACGCGCCACCAGCCCCAGCCACGCTGGGCAGACCTAGCGGGCAGGTCTCAGGAGGGGCCTCAGCGCACCTCCCAGGACGGCACCTGGGTGCTGGTGGTGTCATTTTTGAGAATTCCCCTTGAATGACAAAGGAAGTGCATGTCCTAACCCAGCCTGCCCTGGGGATGCCCCAGTGACTCAGCTGAGACCAGGGCTGGGAAGTGACACCACCCGGCCACAGACCCCGCCCACCTGTCCGCCCAGCCACCAGTGTGGCTGCTCTCGGGTCCCCAGAGGGAAGTGGCAGGGTGACGTGGCCTGGAACGCTGCCTCCTCCCAGCGTGCCCTCTCCTGTTGGTTTCTGAAACACGCCTGTCTTTCTGAGGCTCCCTTTTCATGGGATCCACCCACCTGACACGGGGGGCTCTCAGAAGAAGCTTCTCCCGGGACCACCCGCACCCCAGAATGCAGCACAGGCGGCTCCGTGAGCTCGGGCGGGCCCAGCCGTGGGGGTGAAGCGCAGACGTCACCCCTCCCGGCCCAGGAGCCCCGTGCCCCGCCCTGTGGGAGTCCTGACCCTGAAGCCTGTCCCCTGGGCACCTGCACCTGCACGGCGCACGGGGCTGGAGCTCGGAGGGCCGCCGCGGGCAGGGCCGGGCCGCGCAGGCCGCGCTGCAGGCGTGGAGGGGCCCAAAAGCCAGCTTCCAACGCTGCAGCCGGACGCCCTCATAGCCCCTGCGGTGGGCGAGAGGCCTGGCTTCCCAGTGGGGCCCTGGACAGAGCTTGCCCAGGGCACCCCCACCCCAGCCCTGCCCCCTCGTCCTCGGCTAAGGCGGGTGAGACCGAAGTGCCGGGTCCCCCAGAGAGCAGGGTCAGCGGCAGGCCTGGGTGGGGCGGCCGCCCTGCTTTCCCATCGCGTTCTGTGTGTCCATCATTGGAGCAGAGGCTCCCGGATGGGCGGGCTCTGCCTCCACAGCCGGCTGTCCTGACTGAGGACAGGAGTGGGCTCCGGGCGCCCAGCGCCGTGACGGCCAAAGAGACCCCCACCCCAAGCGTGCCCCCCACGGCCCACCTCGGGGCTCCTCTGCCCCTCGTGCCCCTGTTCGCGCTGCCGCGCATCCAGACACTGGGCCAGGTGCTGGCACATGTGGGCGGTGGCGGCCAGCGTCCTTCGCAGCTGCCGGGTCTCCTGGGCCAGCGAGCGGCACAGGGTGTGGCTGGCGGCGCGGGCCTGCTCCTCCTGGGCCACACGCCTGCGCAGCAGGGCGACTTCCTGCTGCTCCGGGGGGCTCGCCAGCCGCTGGGCCTCCCTCTCCTTCTCCTCCAGCTGCTCGGAGAGTCTCCCAATTTCCTACGTGGGGGGTGGAAAGGCAAGTTCGTCTGATTAGAAGCTGTGTCGTGCACACAGTCTTCATCCAGCAAAAGAAAACCCATCACAGACCCCCGCCCCCCGTCCCTCAGCGGCCGACTTCTGAACTAATTACTAACCGAAGTTTTCAGCCTGTCACGTATCTGAAACGCCATCTGTGTCCATGAGCAAGTTAATTGTAGTTTTTACACCATCAAGTGACTTAAGTGTGGCAACTCCAAGCACTTCTGCTGGGAAGGGTCGAAACCCCGCCACAGGGGGTCACCCCCAAAAGAACCGTATGTCCGTGTCCCACAGTCCGATTCTTGGGAACGTGACTGTGTTTGGAAACAGGGTCTTCACAGGTGTCATGAGCTGACACAAAGTCACACTGCTGGACTGGAATGGACCCTGACCCAACGACAGTGCCCTCGTAAGACCAGGGGAGGCTGTGCGAAGGCGGGGCAGACGGCACGACGCACAAATGCACCCAACCCCAACTACTTCCTTAAAAACCCTTAAAACTGCAATCTGCTTTATACCGGCCTCAATTTGTGTCCTTTCCCATTTTCTAAGAAAGCCCCAACACAGACGGTGCCCGAGGGAGGGGGAGCCGGATGGGCTGGGCCACCCACAAATGAGAAGCCGCTTCGGGAAAGTCGGGGCAGCCCCAGACTCCCGGGAGGACCCGGCGGAGGGGTGTCTGGGCCGCTGGGCGGGGCCCCTGGAGGCCAGACGCCAGGGAGCAGGCGGCCTGGGCCCCGTCTCAGCAGAACCAGGCACGGCCACGCTGAGGGGACCCCGAGTTACTGTCCTCTCACTGCTCTAAACAAAAACACGCACACTCACAAAAAACTCTAACATACGGGAGGGAAACACAATGAAAACTTAAATTCTTCTTTCCCAGCAGCCTCTCCACCCCCAGCTTCATTCTGCAGAGGCAATCACTGCTCATTCTGTGGGCACTTCTCTTTCCAGAACATTCCTGAGCATCCAGAACACGCGTGTTTATGCACAGACAGGGCCCACGGCAACACTGTTCTTCACGTTGCTTCTTCCCTCCTCGGTGACGCACCTCACTCCACCCGCCTCGTTCTCTTTAACGACAGCCTGGAATACCGGATCCAGACTGACGGGACACCTCCCACTGCCGGGCACGCAGCTGCTCCCGTGGACTCGTGCAAACACGCCCCCGGGGACAAATGCCCACCCGTCGCATGGCTGGGCTGTTCTAAGATGGGGGTCCAGGACTAGCTGGTGGAACGCAGGACCGCAGCCAGACACCGGGTCCCAGCGCAGTGCCCTGGGCCCACACCCCACGCAGCCACCACCCACGCACCTGCTACCGCCCACCCCACGGACCAGCCCCACCAGGGACCCCATCACTCTGACCAAGGGGCCTCAGCACACACTCTGGAAATCTCGCCCTCTCTCTCACCCAGGGAAGACTCCTCTCATCCCCACTTTCCTTGGATGTCACTCTCAAGTGAACAGGAAGGACAGAGGAAGCACGTCAGGGTGACGGGTGTGGCACTCCTGCAAAGCTCCCTACACCCAGCGTGTCCAACCCGCGGCTGGTGGGCCACACACGGCCCAGGACGGCTCTGAATGCTGCCTGACACCAACTCATAGACTCTCTCAAAACAATTTTATTTTTTAGCTCATCAGCTATCGTTAGTGCATGTTATGTGTATTCTTCTTCCAATGTGGCCCAGGGAAGCCACAAGGCTGGACACCTGGCCTAGCGGAAGGGGTGGTCCAGATGCGAGTTCCGCGCAGGGAATGGAAAGCGGAAAGAGCGGAGGCTCTGAGATGACGGCGTGGTGACAACAAGGGCAGACCCTGGCAGGCGGGCACTGCCCCACACGCAGGGGAGGATGGGGTGACGGTGTAAACCGCACAGCGCACCCCATCGCCGGCCGTTATCTCACTCCCCCGACTTCCGCAGGGACCGGGTCATCCTCATCTTTCTGCTTTTGGCCCCAACAACCTCACCCCCGAGCAGAGGCCAGGCCTTTCGGGACTGAAGGAGGCAGAGGCGCCACCGTGAAAGCCCAGCGGTTGACATCAGCCAGCAGCCCCAGGGCTGTGCAGGGGCTGAGGGCCACTACCCACGGCCGCCTGACCAGCTGGAGCCACGCCATGTGGCCTGGACGCAGCCACTTCCAGACACAACGTGGTGGGGGCACGTGCCCAGGTGAGAACCGGTGACGGCTTCCTTAACGTAAGCTGCTGTGAACGGAGGAGAAGGCCAAACCCCGGTGGAATCGCAGGTTCTCACTGCTCATTATTTCCGGCACGGACGCTAAAAGCACATATCCAGGCCCGTTGCTTGGCCTTGACTTTGTTGTCTTTAAAAACTGGTCACTTCCTGAAAGCATTACCCGCAGCCGCTCCGGGCCTCGCCAGTGCTGTCACTCCGTGGACAGCGCTGGCAGCTGTGGGCGCTGCGTCACGCTGGGGGCGTGGGTGCTCTGACCTGCCCTGCTCGCCAGCCCTGCTGCCCTCCCCAGCAGGGGGTGACATTCTTAAAACACTATGAGATTTTTGGTGACCTTTTCTTTAGCTCATCAGCTGCCATTAGTGTATTTTATGTGTGGCCCAAGACAATCCCCCTTCTTATTCCAGTGTGGCCCAGGGAAGCCAAAGGTTGGACACCGCTGTTCTAGACAAAGAGTTTAAAACAGGGGAAGCCGGGAGGGCTCAGCAGGTTAAGTGCTCGCTTTGAAGCCCTGAGGACCGAGCATCGAATCCCGGCCCCGGCCTGTGCGGACCCACATGCTGAACTGGGGAGCTCCCCCAGTTCAGTTCTCTCTCTCTCTCTCTCTCTCTGTATCTCTCTCTCTCTCTCTGTCAAAAACAATTAAAAAAAAAAGAGAGACTTAAAAAAAAAAAAAGTTTAAAACAACCATCTTAAAAATGCCCAAAGGATTAACAGAAGATATGGAGAAAGTCAAGAAAGCAAAATATGAACAAAAAGGAAATATGAATGGATAGGAAACCTAAAAAGAAATTCTGGAGCTGAAAAGTACAGTAACTCAAATGAAAAACTCACCAGAACGATTCAAAGACAGATCGGAACAGGCAGAAGAACCAGGAAATGAGGGGACACCAAAATAGCTCAACAGGATGCGCACTTGCCTTGCGACCTCAAGGCCTGGGGATCGAATCCTGGCCCCGACCTGTGCAAACCCATATGCTGACCTGCGGCATAACTATAATCGCCAGGATGGCGATGAAGGTTCTCACCTCCCATGTGGAGGCCCCCAGTTCAGTTCCTCCCCACACGGCCCCACACCCACCTGTGTGGCATGAAACCATGTCACAACTAATGATGTACAACTATGGAGACGGCTCTGGGCCCTCCCCCTTCTCTCTCTCACCTTCTCTCAAACAATTAAATAAATAAATAAATAAAAAATGAACCAGCAAACGTGAAGATAGGACAATGGAAATTATCAAGGCTGGGGACGAAAAGAAAAAAGATTGAAGAAACGTGATTCATTGGACACCGTCAAGCTGACCAACGTACACATTGTGGGCGTCGCAGGAGAAAAGGGCAGAAGAATGTTTGAAGAAATAATGACCATAACCTTCCCAAATTTGATGAAAGACATGAATATAAACATTCAAAGAGCTCATGGATCTCCACATAAGACAAATTGAAAAAGACCAAGACACATTATTATCAAACTGTTGAAAGTCAAGGATAAAGAGAGACTCTTGAAAACAGCAAGAAAGAAGCAACTTGTGACATACAAGGGTCCTCAGTAAGATAATCCGCTGATGTCTCATCAGATACTTTGGAGGCCAGAAGACAGTGGCCCATATATGCAAAGTGCTAAAAGAAAACAAACAAACAAACAAAAACACTGTCAACCAAGAATCCTATATCCAGCAAAACTGTCCTTCAAAAGTGAGGGAGAAGTTAAGACCTTCCCAGAGAAACAGAAGCTGAAGGACTTGGTCAGCACTAGACCTGCCCTGCAGATGTTCAAGGGAGCCCTGGAGGGTGAGAGGAAAGGACACTGGACATAACTCAAAATTGCATGTAGAAATAAAGATGTCAGTAAAGGTACATACATGGGCTATTACAAAAGCTACTATTGTAGCAACAACCTCTAGCTCCATTTCTTGTTTTCTGCATGATTTAAGAGACGAATATGCTTTCTAAACCAGCCTATTTAAGTTAGCATTACTGTAACTCTACACTTCCTAGATAATTAAGAGACTCATGAATTTAAAATTAGTTTGTGTTGGGGGCACATAGTGTAATTTTGTGACATTGGCAACCGAAAGGGGTGGGGATGGAGCGATAAAGGAGTGGTTTTTGTAGGTTATTGAACTGAACCTGGTATAAATTCAAATTAGAATGGCGTGACTTTAGGATGTTAAATGTAATTTCCAATGTGACCACAAAGAAAATAGCTTTAGACTATACACAAAAGGAACTGAGAAAGGAATGTAAACATTTCACTACAAAAAAGTCAAACACAAAAGCAGACAGTAATGAAGGAAATGAGGAACAAGAAAGCTATAGAGCATATAAAAACAAATATTAATAGCAAAATAACAGTAGTTCAGCTTTATCAGTAATGACTTTAAATGTAAATGGATTAAAATCTCCTTAAAGATAGACATTGGATAGACATTGTACCCATAGAATGGATAAAAGCACATGATCCAGCCACATGGTATCTGTAAGAGGCTCACTTTAGAGCTAAAGACATAAACAGACTGAAAGCAAAAGGACAGAAAAACACATTCCATGCAAACAGTGACCGAAAGAGAGCAAAATGGCTATACTAATAGACAAGGTAGACTTTCATTCCAAAATGGTTACGAGACAGAAAGGATATTATACATTAACATTTGTACTTAGTAACAGCCCAACAAAATATATGAACCAAAAACTGAAAAAGCACCCCATATTCACAGATTGGAAACCTTAATATTGTTAAGCTATCAGTACCACCCAAAGTGATCTACAAACTCAACACAACCCCTATCAAAATCCCAATGATGTTTTTTTGTAGAGATGGAAAAGTTCATCATAAAATTCATATAGAATCTCAAGGGACCCAAAATAGGGCTTGAAAATGGACATTTCTCCAAAGAGGACACGGATGGCCCACAGACATATGAAAAGATGCTCAATATCACTAGTCAGGGAGATACGAATAAAAACCCCATCACATCATCTCACACCAAATATGTCCAATAGTTGGAAAAAATACATGCACTCCTATGTTCACTGAAATATTACAGCAGCCAAAACACAGAGCAACCTAAGTGTCCACCAATGGACGACTGGACCAAGAAAACATGTAAATACGTACAATGGACTATTACTCAGCCATAAAAAGGACAGAACCTTTTCATCTGCAACTACCTGGGTGGGCCTGGAGGGCAATTGTGCTGAGAGAAATCAGACGCAGAAAGACACCATACGATCTCACTTACATGTGGAACCTAAAAAACAAAATAAATGAACAAAAACACACTCAGGTACAGAGAATAAACTGATGGTCACCAGATGGGAGGGGGGTTGGGGGAAATGGGTATAAAAGGAGAAAGGGATCAAGTACAGATTGCCAGTTATAAAAGTAGCACAGGGATGTAAAGTACAGCACAGGGGGCGTATAGTATTGAAAGGACTGTTTGGTGACAAGTGGGTACTAGACTTAGAGGGGTGATGACTTCTTAAGGTATATATGTCTAGTCGCTATGTTGCACACCCGAAACTAATACAATATTGTGTCAACTGTAATCGATAAATTTAAAAAACAGGAAAAAAAAAAAACTAAAATGAAAACACTAACTCAGAAAGATACTGAGGCACCGAAGTGCCCACTGGTAGATGAATGGATAAAGATAATACAGTATATTCATACAGTGGGCTATTACTCAGCCATACAAAGGATGAAATCTTATCTGTGACAACGTGGGTGGATCTAGAGCATATTCTGGGGAAGCCGGGACGGCTCAGCGGGTTAGGCGCTCACTTTGCAGCCCTGGGGACTGAGGATCGAATCCCGGCCCCGGCCCGTGCGGACCCACATGCTGAACTGGGGAGCTCCCCCAGTTCAGTTCTCACCGGGGTGAGACCCCGGCCCAGTTCCTGCCCTGTGCAGCCCCGCGCCCACCTGTGGAATGAAACTATGTGGAAAAACCAATGATGTGCAACTATGGAGACTGTTCTGGGCCCTCCCCCTTCTCTCTGTCTCTCTGTCAAAAACAATAAAAAATAAATTTTTTTTTTAATTAGAGGATATTATGCCGAGTGGACTAAGTCAGACACAAAGACAAATACCGTACTTTTGCACTTACATGTGTGACCTAAAAACACAAAAGAAACAGAAACAGACGCACTGAAAGAGACCAAACGCCGGGCGCCGCTGGGAGGGGAGACGGTGGCACTGCGGCAGGTTTGTGAGGGGACGGGGCAGGTGATCAGCACCGCGCGGTGCCCACACCGCAAGGGGCACGCCGCACCTCTATGCTGTGCGCTGGGACTTACTACGACACACTACAGGCCAACTGTAGTTAAATAAGTAGTTGTTCACAAGGACCAACACGCGTCGCTGAGACCCCGAATGGGGTCACCCCGCGCCCCGACCCGGGCCCGCACCCGGACCCGGGCCCCGCACCCGGACGCCCCGACCCGGGCCCCGCACCCGGGCCCCGCACCCGGACGCCCCGACCCGGGCCCCGCACCCGGGCCCCGCACCCGACGCCCCGCACCCGGCGCCCCGACCCGGGCCCGCACCCGGGCCCCGCACCCGGGCCCCGCACCCGGCCACCCCGACCCGGGCCCCGCACCCGGACGCCCCGACCCGGGCCCGCACCCGGCCGCCCCGACCCGGGCCCCGCACCCGGGCCCCGCACCCGGGCCCCGCACCCGACGCCCCGCACCCGGCGCCCCGACCCGGGCCCCGCACCCGGGCCCCGCACCCGACGCCCCGCACCCGGCGCCCCGACCCGGGCCC
>PVKE010025392.1:0-23085 GCA_004027555.1 Craseonycteris thonglongyai | reverse complement strand
GAGAGAGAGAGAGAGATACAGAGACAGAGAGAGAACTGAACTGGGGGAACTCCCCAGTTCAGCATATGGTTCCGCACGGGCCGGGGCCAGGATTCGATCCTTGGTCCCCAGCGCTGCAAAGTGAGCACTTAACCCCCTGAGCCATCCCGGCTTCCCCCTCATTGCTTTAATAATTGGCTCTTCTTGGATTGATTACAATGGGCTTTCTATAAAATGTATTTACTGGTAATTCATATTACATCTTTTATAAATTGTTTACTCATGTTTTTCTGTTAGTGGTATTTTCTTATCACATTCCCATTAGTACACTCAGTTCTTTCTCAAGTCTCTATGGTTCCCAAGTAAAAATAAATCAGGTTAAGAGTTTGGAGAAGCATTGAAATCATGATTAAAGGACTGAGAAGGTAGACCCCTGAAGAAAAGTACATGCAGAATTAGTTAACCTAGACAACGAAAATTCAGTGTGCTTTTAAAGGAGAGGAATGTTAGTACTTTAAAACTAAGGAGGGAGGTAAGAGAAAACATCTTCCCCTCTTAAACAATAGTGGCATTGGGGACTAGGTAAAGAGAGAAGGAAGTAGTTGCTAGAGTTAGAGGTAGAAATTAATCCATTTCAGATCCTTCTTTTATACTCTCCGCAAGACTTCGTTATTAAAAATACCAACTATGGGGAAGCCGGGATGGCTCAGTGGGTTAAGCGCTCACTTTGCAGCGCCAGGGACCGGGGATCGAATCCCAGCCCTGGCCCGTGTGGACCCATATGCTGAACTGGGGAGCTCCCCCAGTTCAGTTCTCCCTCTGTCTCTGTATCTCTCTCTCTCTCTCTCTCTCTGTCAAAACCAATTAAAATAAATAAATAAATAAAATACCAATAAACAAAAAAAATGTTTAAAAAAAATTTAAAAAAACAAACAAAAAATACCAACTACAAGGCAAAAAGGTAAAAAGTTCTTCATAAACCAATCTAAGCTTAGATAGTCAAAACTATTTCCTGACATGACACTGGGCTATACTGCAAGTTACGAGCTTTCTATCTTTTTAAATATCAATAGGATAGATATCTATTTATATAAGCTAAAAAGACAAAGGGCTTGCTCAAGGTCCATTTTGAACCTAATTAGGAATATGGACATGAGGAATAAAGTAAGTTGAACTAACCAATACAGAAGAGCTTGATGCGAGTCCCATCAAAAGGATGACTTGGCTGCTACAGGTTGGTGGCTTTGAAAACTTACGTCTTGTCTGACTTGGGGTGTAAGCCCTGAAGTCCTATGATGAGAGATGCTGTTTTTAAAAGTTAGTCATTCTAAATAGTTCCTATCACTGAGAAACCATACACTAAACAATCTGTGACAGCTGCAAATTAGAAGCGAAAGTCAACCACCATGCCCCATTACAAGTTCATTTTAGGGGACTAAATTTCCAGGAAGAAAAACTTCCCAGAGTAAAGACACCTACTACGATCAACCTTGGAGTTTTACATATCACAAAACAGAAGCTTAGAAGTGAGGTAGATAAGCAAATAGCTGAGAGGAATGCCTATCTTGACAATAAACCACTAAGAAAACACAGCTCCTCTTGCTTATTTTTCAAGAGATGATGGAGTGTCGTAAATTAAGAGGCACTGAAAAAAACACGTTTTTAATTCTTGGAAGAGGCACATATAGGGCAACTAATGCGTTCTTGCTTAGTTTTGTGAAACACTGATGTTAAGAGGTTGGCATTAAGGAGTTGCTACAAAAATCTTTTCCTCAAACTCTTGTGCACTGCTGGCAGGAATGTAAAAATATGCAGTCAATATGGAAAACAGTATGATGGATCCTCAAAAAATTAAAAATAGAATTACCAGAGGACCCAGCAATTCCATTTCTGGGTATATACCTAAAATAATCTTCAGTCTTGAAGAGATAGTTGCACACCCATGTTTAATGAAGTATCATTCATAATAGTCAAAAGATGGAAGCAACCCAAGTGTCTATTGACAAATGAATAAACAAAATGTGGTATATATGTATAACAGAATATTATTCAGGCAGAAAAAGAAAAGAAATTCTGACATATGATACAACACAAACTAACCTTGAGGACATTCTGTTAAGTAAAATGAACCAGTCAGAAAAAGACAAATACTGTATAATTCCACTTATTTGAGGTACCTAGAGTTGTCAAATTCATAGAAACATAAAGTAGAATGAAGATTGCCAGGGGCTGGAGGGAGAAAGAAATTGGAGTTACTGTTTAAAAAGTACATAGTTTCAGTTTTGCAAGATGAAAAAACATTCTGTGGATGGATGGTGGTGATAGTTGCAAAACAATGTAAATGTACTTAAGGCCACTGAACCTTCCACTTTAAAATAATAAATTTTGGGAAAGCCGGGATGGCTCTGTGGGTTAAGCGCTCGCTTTGAAGTCCCAAGGACCGAGGATTGAATCCCGGCTCCAGCCCAGGCGAACCCTCATGCTGAACTGGGGAGTTCCCATGGTTCAGTTCTCTCTCTGTCTCTGTATCTCTCTCTTTCTGTCAAAAATAAAATAAAATAAAAATAAAATATTAGGGGAAGCCGGGATGGCTCAGTGGGTTGAGCGCTCACTTTGCATCGCCGGGGACCAGGGATCGAATCCCGACCCCGACCCGTGCGGAACCATATGCTGAGCTGGGAGCTCCCCCAGTTCAGTTCTCTCTCTGTCTCTGTCTCTGTGTGTGTGTCTCTCTCTCTGTCAAAAATAAAAATAAATTAAAAAATATATATATAAAAAAAAAAAATAAAAAAAATAAAAAAATAAAATATTAAAAATAAGTAAATAAATAAATAAAAATAAATAAATAAATTTTGTGTTATGTATATTTTACCACAATTTAAAAACATGTTAGGGAAGCCGAAATGGCTCAGTGAGTTAAGAGCTTCTTTGCAGCCCTGGGCACCAAAGATTGAATCCCTGCCCCAGCCCACATGAACCCATATGCTGAACTGGGATGTGCTTCCCATGCAGGACGTCAAAGTTTGGTTCTCGCCCCCTGGTTTGGCTCCTGGCTCAAGGGGGCATGCCTCCCCTGCGGGAGGCCTCCAGCCTAGCTCCTGTCCTGCGTGGCCCTTGACCACCTGCATGGAATGAAGCCATGTCAAAACTGATGATATACAACTATGAAGACTGCTCTGGGCCCTCCCTCTTCTCTGTCTCTCTCAGTCTCTGTCAAAAACAGTAAAAAATAAATCTTAAAAAAAATGTTACTGGGGAAGCCGGGATGGCTCAGTGGGTTAAGCGCTCACTTTGCAGCGCCAGAGACCGAGGATCGAATCCCGGCCCCGGCCCATGCGGAACCATATGCTGAACTGGGAGCTCCCCAGTTCAGTTCTCTCTCTGTCTCTGTCTCTGTATCTCTCTCTCTGTCAAAAATAAATAAATAAAAATATATTAAAAAAAAAAAATGTTAGTAAATCTTTGCACAAATTTCCAGAGAAAATTCCTCAATTCTTTCTACTATGTTTTAAAACTTTGGTACCAATAATCACTTATCCGTTTCCTAATGCAAATAGAAGGCAAAATTATTGAACACACAGCATAATGAGCACCAATGACATACTCTGAGATTCACTAGAGTTAGACTTCATTTGGCAGCTTAGTGAACACACAAATACTCATGGCTGTGATTTTTTGAAAATCTGTTTTATGATGCTTTGGAAAATAAAATGCTCCTTTAAAGAACAAAGAAATCCAATCACTCAGTGTCCCTTCACCTAGAGTTTAACAATCATTATATAAAGGAAGTTAAAGTAGTTTAATGGCTTTCAGCTGTACAAAGATCAAAGGTTTAATTTAGAGCAAGTTTAATTTTTATAAGAGAAAATATTATTGTCTAAGAGTTTATGATAACTATGACTCCCCCACCAGAGGAATAAGGATGCAGAACCAAAGTTGTTACAGCATTTCCTATCTTTATACTAACTTGAAGTTTATAAAACAATTTCAAATACATGACTTCACCTGAACCTTGCAAGCCACTCCATTAGGTAGATTTTCATTTTATTTTTAAAGATTTATTTTATTGTTTTTGACAGAGACAGAGAGAGAAAGAGAGAAGAGGAAGAGCCCAGAGCAGTTTCCATAGTTGTGCATCATTAGTTTTCAACATGGTTTCATTCCACACAGGTGGGCAGTGGCCTCCTGCATGGGAGGCACACCTCCTCGAGCCAAGGGCCAAAATAGGGGGCGAGAACGGAACTGGGGACCTCCTGCATGGAAAGCACACCCCAGTGCAGCATATGGGTCTGCACGGACCAGGCCAGGATTTGATCCTCGGTCCCCAGAGCTGCAAAGTGAGCGCTTAACCTGCTGAGCCATCCGGCATCCCTGGGAAGGTTTTAATATCTCCAGTTTTGAGGAGAACACAAGAGTTTAAATGATTTGACCAAAAATCACCTAGCTACTAAGTGACAAAGAACCTAGGTCTTACAAGTTCTAATTCATTTTTATATTTCCCAAACATTACATTTAGCTCTCTAGTCAAAGGCTTTAATGATCTGGAAACTGTCCCCAAAACAAACATTTACTGCTTTGGGGATATGGGTCATGAAAAGGAACAGCACAGTCACAATAGCACTAAAGCCTCACTTCCTCTCCTGGAAAATGAGATATTACTTGACATACCCACCAGTGAGCACTAATTTGTAGGATCAAAGAAAATTATATGTAAAAACATTTTAAAAGCATAAAATAAGATGCTAAGTTATTAAAAGGCGTGTATTTTTCTGGAGACTAAGATTTCATGATTCTGATCATTAGGAAGGCTGAGTGTGGAAGGTAAGCATGAATGCAAAACCAACCGACCAACCAAAAACAACTGACTGGTGCCCATGGTGGGCTGGAGGTAGTGACAAACTGGTTGCTTTGGTAAGGAGGTGGGAGAGACAAACTTGCAGTTTGCAGAGGTACCAGAGACCTTAACTCTCAGCTCACACAGGCGTTTTAAGACGCTAAGGAAGGATATAGGGACCTTGAATAAAGAAACTGTGTAAGTGAATAGCTCTACAGGCTGAACAGGAAAATAAATAACCAAAGATACGGAGGTAACATGCTATACTTATCCCAGATGCTGTAGGGTACCATGAAAGGCTGGAGCTGAAGGATCTACTGAGCACAGGGTTTGGTGACTTCCTGACACTGTAGGCGGTGCCTTAATTTATACACCCTCAAAGACTGGGTTGGGAGGCCTGGCTGGGACTTGGCAGAGGCACAGATGAAAGGCTATGAAGCCAGCAGTCTGATGTTTGGGAACCGGGACAGAAATGGAGAGTAATGGGGCCATTGAAAGCCTTTCTGCCTCAGGTTTTACTTCATTCATTCACCCAATTTGCAAATACTCATTGAGTGCTGACTCTTCCTGGCAGTGTTCCCTGCACTCGCAATACAGGCAAATAAGACAGCAGGGGCCTTCCCTCGGGACATTGACATTCTGGTGGAGAGTCAGACAATGAACAAACAAAAACAGACAAGGTCATAATAAATGCTATGAAGAAAAGAGCCAGGGGGTGTGAACAGTGCCTGTGGGACCACACTGGGCCTTTCTGAGTTGAGGGCATTTAAGCTGAGACCTCAATATCAAATGAGATGAAGAAAAAGAGTTGGAGGAAAAGCTTTCCAGGCAGAGTACCAGCAAATGCAAAGGACCTGAGGTGAGAACAAGTTTAGCCTGTTAGAAGAAAGACTGAGGGGAAGGAAGCTAAAAGCTCCAGTTAGAAGAGTAGCCAAGGGCCAGATTAGTTAGGGCATTGTAGGTCACAGTAGAAAGTCTAGATTTACGTTCGGTGATATGGGAATTAACTGGAGCTTAAAACAGTAACATTTATGTTCTGATTCATGTTTTCAACAGATGAGTCTGGTCTGACAGATCAGAAAGCAAATAAGACACTCCTGGGATTCTCTATTAGAAATGTTTCATTTTAATAGATTTTCCATTAAAATCCAAGATAGGGTCATGACTTAATTGGTATTAAACTGTATACCAGTAACACTTCAGCAGGAATCCATAAGAATGAGAGAAATATGGAGGACCAGGAGACAAGAAAGATGCCAATAAGGGGAAAGATGCCAATAAAATAGGATGGCTGGCAGATGGCTCTAGTGGTCCCCAGGTTCATTCTTCACAACCTTTAAAAATGTATCTCTACAACCAGGAGTTGATGTCCTGAGGCACCTGATGCATTTGTCTAGCCTCTCACCCCTGATCCAGGGGGCTCCTGTGACAGCTACAGAGAACAACTACTTGCCTGTGGTCCTTTAACCTCTGGACAGTGCCAAAAGGCCACCCTTCCAGCAATGCAAGATCTTGAAAGGGTGTCAAAGGAAGAATGCCTCAATAATCCCCCTTCCTTGCCTAATCCTATGGCTGCCACAACAGAGAGGAAATAGAGTCCAGTGGGCCCTAGCTTGGGTTTGCAACCGATACCCTTCCAGCCATCTACTTGAAACTGGCCTGTCAGGGTACTGCCAGGCATAGCTGAAGGATGCAAAAGAGTTGATGCTTTCTCTCCTTTTTTTTAACTACTCTATACTGAATCATTCCTCAGTGGTTTTAGATATTTTTGGCCTACATCCAGGTCCAACAAGCTATAAGTGTTACACCATACTACCTGATCAAG
Source organism: Craseonycteris thonglongyai (assembly GCA_004027555.1). NCBI lineage: Eukaryota > Metazoa > Chordata > Mammalia > Chiroptera > Craseonycteridae > Craseonycteris > Craseonycteris thonglongyai. Next base: position 16,447 of record PVKE010025392.1, on the reverse strand, counting down.
GCAAGTTTTTAATTCCTCTATTTTTTTTTGAACTGAACTGGGGGCCTCACTGCATTCAGGAAGCACACCCCAGTTCAGCCTGGGTCTGCCTGGGTCAGAGCTGGGATTCGATCCTCGGTCCTCGGGGCCTCAAAGTGAGCACTTAACCCGCTGAGCCATCCGGCTTTCCCATGATTCCTCTATTAAGGGTCAACAAATTGTCTAAGAAAGAGAAACTGTCTTGGTAGCCTAGCTATAGCCTGTCTTACTGGGGAGAGGTTATGAATAGCACAATCACTTTCAATATTGATGCAATCAATCAAGTATCTTTAACATTTTGGGAAAGAAGAAAAATCAAGCAGATGCTATCAGTTGAAGACCAAGGATCAGTAAAAAGGAAACCTATCAGAAGCAACATGACTGCCATATGCTTTTAAGAAGCTGAATTTATCAAAGAGACTGATAGAAATGAGAAAGGGAAGATTTTGTTTCTCACATCATGTTCCCCCTTGTCACCCAAAAGGATGGGGAGGGGAGCGGGAAGAGAAACCTGTGGCATTCATGAACTCCAAATGGAAAGCATCCAATTATGTTTCAAAAGCTGTTTTAGTCAAAACATACTAACCATTTCTTAATTTTTTGACTGCTTACTTAAAAACCAGGACATGGGAGACCTACCTGAATATTCACATTCATGCAGTCCAAGTTACTTCACTGATAGTCAAGCCTAGAAAGTTTTCCAATAGTGGAAGAGCCCAGGAAGGGAACCAAGGTCTCCTGACTGGTATTTCCTATTAACATTTATTATGTATTTTTATATTATAAAATAAAAACATAGTATAGGAAAATAGGAACTGGACAGCAAGTCACCCATTATCCAATCATCATAATATAACCACTATTAGCATTTTGTTCCTTCTATCACATGCTTATAGGTCCCCCTACCACCCAAATGGTATAATCATATTGAACTAATAAAAAATTCAAATCATTTTCATGGAGTGTTTAAAACAACTCTCAAGAGGCCCCAGGACATAAGAATCAAGCTGCTTAACCTCAGATCAGTTCTATTTACCTACCTGGTGCATCAGGTACTTGAAGAGGAATGAAAGGATCAGATACACTTAGAAGTGGGAGGTTAGAATCCACAGTCTGCCCACCCTTCCTTTTTTCAGCTGGAGTTGGTTGGAGGAAAGGGAAGTATCAAAGAGAGAAAAAAGGAGAAAAGCAGATAATATCAAGTAAATGTAGATGAATGTACCATCTACTAACCCAAAAATCACATTATAGAGTAAGTCTAAACTCAGAATAAAGAGGTATGAGTGGATATAATCCAGTGTAACAGCAAAACATGTATGAGACATATGAGGGCTTTCCAGAAAGTATCCAGGTATGTAAGTGTTTTCGTTATACTGACAATGGCTGGGGGTTTTTTTGGACAGCCCTGGTATAATCTGGTTCTTATAATATACTCCAAGATATAATTCATGTTAAAACTAGGATATTAATACATCTGAAATTCCACTGCTTGCTTATGTGGAAACCCACAGAGATCTCTTTCAGAATTCCCATAGCAATTACTTGCCTGTATCGCACATATTGACATATAAACAAACATTGTCTTTTTTGTAATCTAGCACATGTGTATATGTATTTCCTATGTACCCACCACCCTCTTGAGATCATTTTACCACCAAATGTCTACAATTGTACTGAGAAGACAGAAAAAGACAGAAATAGACTTCTTGCCTTCTGCGTAGATTAGACAAGCCCTAACCTCTGAACATTCTACTGGCATTAATTCTATGTTTGGTAAACACAGATTTATACAAATCCATACACCCTACGAAATATCAGAGATTGAAAGGACCTAGGATTTTTCTAGCACAATTTTCTTATTTTCCAGAAAAGAACATAAAGCCCAGAAATTATGAGATTAGCCAGAGGTCCACCAGCAGAGCTAGAATCAGAACCCAGGTCTCCTGATTTCTACATTACTGTTCTTTAGGTTGCATTTTAATATTCAGTTTGTTTATTAATTAAAATCTCATTTTGCCTTCAATATTAATTAAAATCTCATTTTGCCTTCTGTAAAGTAGATTTTAAAAACATTTTATTCTCAAGTAATTATGAAATCATAGGAACTTGTTATACATAGAATTCTGTGAACTATTCAAACAGCTTCCCTCCATGGTCAGATCTAGAACTGTAGTACAGTAGCATTGACACTGGTATAGTACTGTTAACTAGACTATATTCAGTTTTCACACACATTAATTTGTGAGTATACAGGGTGGCACAAAAGTAGAGTATACAGGATGGTTCATTTGCATTTTATTACATTGTTATTACATTTACATTTGTTTAACACTGTTTATTTTTATACTTGCTCAAAAGGTCTTCTATTAACCATGTGTCCAGTATATTGTGACACATAGTATGACATAAATTCTGGTCTGTTCTGATGAATTTCATTCATTCAACTGCATACTTACTTTCGAGCCACCATGTATACAGTTCCTTGCAACTGGATCCTATGTATAGACTAGCATAATCATTAACACTATAATGATACAGAACAGGCCATGAAACAAAAGAACTTTGTTAGACTCCTTTAGAATCACCCCTACTCCTTACTCCTATCTCTATCCCTTGGAATCCACTAATCTGATCTCAAACTCTGTAATTTGTCATTTAGAGAATATTATTAAAGTGGGTTTTAACTAAACTTCTTTAAAGGCAGATGGAGGAGAGATAAAATCACTGCTCTGAAATATTTTTAAATGAGACACAATGGCATAGATTAAAAAAAAAAGAACAAATTATAAAATTGTATAGAATGATTACTTTTTGAAAAAAGTATATACGCAAAAATAAAATTATTGATGTAAGTATTATAAAATGTCAGCAATGCTTTCCTCTTGAAGTGGGGTCCCGAGTTCTTTTATCTTACTTATTTGAGCTTTTAGCTATTTTTCCAAAATTTTACAAATAAATATAACACAAGGGGAAGCCAGGATGGCTCAGTGGGTTAAGTGCTCACTTTGCAGCGCTGGGGACCCAGGATCGAATCCCGGCCCCGGCCCCGGCCCGTGTGAACCCATATGCTGAACTGGGGAGTGTCCCCAGTTCAGTTCTCCCTCTGTCTCAGTATCTCTCTCTCTCTCTCTCTCTCTCTCTGTCAAAACAATAAAAAAATTTAAAAATTTAAAAAAAGAATCACCATTAATAAAATCTCCATAAAAACAAAATGCATAAACACAGTTTATCAACATTTTTGCACATTTCCTGATTATTTCCTCCCTTGGTTGGTCAAAGGTTTGGAATTAGTAAACAGTCTCACCTTGATTAGAAAACTTATAGAAGATGGTGTCTTGTACAAATGAGGACACATTAATTTCTGAGATTTAGATATAATTTTCTTTCATTTGTAAATCATGAAGATGTCACAGTAAAAAAAAAACAACATACACACAAAAAACCACACACACACATTTTCACCCGAAACAGAAATGAATGAATGGATGAACAAAAGAGAAAAAAAACAAATATTTATTAAAAAAGGCTCACTAAAATGACAAAAATGTATGTTTTATAATGTTTATAAAAGGTTAGTGTCACTAATTTATAAGATTCTTGACATGTGATTATGACTACAGCTTCTGAGCTAGGTTGCCAGATATAAATCTCTATTCTGTCATTCTCTAGCTGTGGCTTTGAGTAGGTCACTTAATCTCTCTGGACTGTTGTGAGGATGACCTGAGTTAAGACACAAAAAGCATTTATCTCGTGGTCTTAGCATGTAGTAGGCACTCAATATATGTTTGCTATTATTACTGTTGTAACTTTACTCAAATGTCTTTTTCAGCTGCTGTTTAAAGTTTCTTTAAAAAAATACTGCCATTTACATCCTTCAAAGTAAGCATAAAGTTCATACAGATAAATAAACAACAAAGCATAATCATGTGTGATAAGTAAAAATTAGGCACTCAAATTGGGAGTGGACAGAAAATGATTAGGGACCTCTGTCATTAATATTGGTGAATCCAAGCTCCTAACCATTGGTAAAAAGCAACACTTTTCATTCATTCATTCAACAAATCTGTGCTGAGCCAAACAATGTACTAAAAACTGAGATTCAGCAGCAAAGAAGACTCTTCTAGAGCTTATTCTACAATGATTTTTTTCTCTACTCAGTATTACAGTTGGTCATCTTTATAATGTCCTATCTCAAGGACAATGGTTAATACTTTTTACATTTGGTCAGCTGTGTGGCATTTCAAATGTTAGGCACTTTAAAAAAGCAGGCCAAAATGTCAATAACTTTAAAAATTATATGGACCAGACAAGAAAGCTGAAAAATGGAAAATAACACACAACAAATTCAATGTAATATTAAAGAGTGTATCTATCAAATAACTCCAGTGCCTATTCCCAAATAATAACAATGAGAGTATCATATGAAGACTTACGAAATATGGTTAAAACTTCATGGTTTTTTTCTTAAAAGGGAAACACACACATATTAGAAAACACTCATAATAAACAGTCTAATCCTCAAAGGTTGGGGTCGGATAGACAATTGGAGGGAGAAGGAGAAAACAGAATACTGGAATACCTGTGAAGAAATCTTCCTAGAGATTACAATTAGCCTCCCTTCTCTTTTTCATGTTGGTTGAAAATCACTGTTACATTGGAAGAAAAATCCTAAATATATGAATCATTTTTTTACAAAAGAATTCTTAAAATTTTACTATGTGTTCCTCTTGCTATTGACAAAGCAAACCTAAAACAACAACAACAACAACAACAAAACAGGGAACTATAATCAAAAAGTGAAAAGGGAAAGTTAAAGAATTAGAAGACAGAAAAACTGTACTTTATAGATCTAAGAGTTGTCTTTGAAAGATAATAAAACAGCAAATTTCTAGCTATAGTTACCAAGAAAAAGAGAAACACAGATACATATAATTACAACTGATACATATATAAAGAAAATATTATAAAAAATTTAAATGTATTGTTCTATTTAAAAATTTTTAAAACTATATGCTTGTCTAAGAAAATATTACTAATTGTGCCTCATTATGTGACAGAAAACCTGAGAGAGGAAGTTCTGGAACCAGAGGGTTGGTATCCCAGCTCTGCACTTGACTAGCTATGGGATCGTAGAAAAGAGACTACTAGTCTGTGCTCCATCACCTCAACTGTGACTGATGAGGGGTTGATGAATCAACCTCAAAGGATTACTGATAGGGTCATATGAGACAGTACTCATGAAGGACAAATGACAAACTGGAAAAAATGTCTATAATATATGACATATGAAGAGCTCTTACAAATTAATATGAACAAAATGAGCAAAGAAAAAAGGCAAAGAACACAATACAAATCTCAAAAGAAACAAAAATGGCTAACAAACAATGTCTTCTGTCTACAACCTCTGATCTGGGTTGGGAAATTGAAGGAAAATTACTGTTATTTACTGTCGATGGAAATAAAATTTGTATAACATTCTTGGCAGGTAATTTGAAAATAGGTACCAAAAGTCTTAAAATATACATATCTTTTGACTTAGCAAATAATTTACTAGAGTTATCTTAAAGAAAATATAAAAGACATAAGCAAAAACTTAGTTTCAAGAATACTTAGATGGTGAAAAATTAGTAACAACCAAAATATTCATCAAAGAAGATATTAAGTACAAATGTTACTATTCTATTAAGAATCATGTATTTATACAATATATTACAAACTAGATGACAGAAAGTCCTTCCATAATACCCCAAAGCAAAAACTGCATAGATCATATTATAATAAACAATTAAAATATATCCAAAGTAACTTTGGGGTAAAGAAGAAATCAAAACCGTAATTTAAAAACATCCATAAAACAATGAGAATAAGAGAGCCTCCACATGGGAGGCGCATCCCCTTGAGCCGGGGGTCTTCCACATGAAAGGCTCACCCCAGGTGGGAGCCAAACCAGGGGCATCCCACATAGGAAGCTTGTCACAGAGGGAACCAAACGGGTGGAAAGCACGCCCCAGTCAGCACATAGGTCCACACGGGCTGAAGCCAGGACTTGATCCTTGGACCCCAGGGCTGCAATGCAAGCGCTCAACCCACTGAGCCATCCTGGCATCTCTAGGAGCTTCTTTAATGATGTGAAGGAAGCATGCCAGATGTATTAAGTGAAAAAAAATATATATATAGGTTTTAAAATATGATGGTACAGATGTACATTACATTCTTAAGCTGAGTTCTAATACTGTGCACAAAATTATAATCACATGTATTTTTGTGATGGAGAAGATCTACAAGTCTCATTAGATTAACAAAGATATCTGTGACTCTAAAAAGGTTAAATACCACTAGTAGACATCAAAATGGTATCCCAGTGCTAATTTTTCAGTGGTGAGTTCATGGGGATTTTAACTTTCTTTTTTTTTAATTTTTTTTTTTATTGTTAAACTTATGGGGTGACATTGATTGGTAACAATTAGACAGTTTCCAGATGTACAAATCCACATCACATCACCCACGCATCACATTATGTGCCCACCACCCAGAACCAGCTCCCCTTCCATCACCATATAGCCGGTGTCCACGGATTTTAACTTTCTTCTCTATGCTTTTTTATAAATTACTAACTTTATGTCATAAATATGTATAATTTTTATTAATAAAGAGGAAAACCTATTTTTTATTATTGCTCCTATAACTTAAAAAAGTCTCATTTAAAAAGATACCTCCTTTGTAAGCACGCACACACACACACAAAAACACAGCTTAGCAGTCTCAAATACAGTACAGAACATCTAATTCTTAGAATTTTTCAAGTCATCCCAAAGAACCTAAGCAATTATAAGAGATTAACAGAGTGATGTTCCTCAAACTTAGAAATATTTGTTTAAAACATGTCTGTGGACTAGAGAGCACAAATCCTATATATTAATTGCCAGATCATCCTGACATAACAATTAAAAGTGATTCTATTACAGATCTCTCTTTATTTTCTTTTTATAGAAAATCTTTTGAATAAAGGAAAATATCAGTTACCACCAGGATTTGGGGCTCATTGGCATGCTAGAGTTCTCTGTGGAGTGAAAAACAATGTGAAGGTGACAACAGCAAGTTTGTGTTTCACGTGTTTGCCATACTAACCGGTTCCAGCAGAAAATGAGGAAGTGGCAAAAGCATCACCTTGGGTTGGTTCAAAGCCTGGAATCAAACTCTCAGCTGAGCCTCCAAGCTTCTCAGGATGTTTACCTAGAAGAACAAATTCCACTCAGTTCATTCCAGCAGAATCCCATGATGCATCCCCAGGGCGCTCTCTGAACTGCCTTCCAGATTTGCATTATAGTGATACCTTGGCCATTCATAGGTCCTTGTCTAGTTATCGCAATAACAGAAAACAGCTGAGAAATGGAAGAGGGTTTTAAGAATCAAGAGAAAACACATCAGTTTCACAAGAGGAAAAGAGTTCTAGAGATTGGATGCACAACAATGTGAATATAGTTAACACTACTGAACTCTACACTTAAAATGGTTAAGATGGTAATTTTTATGTTATGTATATTTGACTACAATTAAAAATAAATAATAGCAAAAGGAACAACTAGAGCCAAAGCCCCCAAACTGAAGCAGATTACTTAGAATGGCTCTAGCCCTCACCCAATTTACTTATTTTTATATACATGTAATTCTGGTGAGTTTGATGATTTGTTTTCCATGTTGGAAGCAGTTTAAGAGAGCAAATGAGAAGAGAGAGTGAAGATGGCAGTAGAGAAAGGATGTGAGGAGCAGGCACAATGGGGAAAGCCAACAGCTAAACAAGAAGAGAGACAAGAAATGACTAAAAATAGACACAAAGAATTTTTTTAAAAACTTGTGAGGATCATTTAATTGAGTGCAAAAATACTATAGTTTTCAATAGTCATAAAGGTTATTTCTCTTATAATCTAGAACAATAACTGGCACACATAACAATGAAATAATTTGACAATGAGTCAAGTTAAATCCTATGCCCTACCTTCTGTTTAGAAAGGTAAGAAAGCAATACAAATTTTAAAAAGTTATCTATAAAATAATAGTTAAAAATAAAATATATGGTCAAAGTTCACATAATTCACTTGGTTCGGATCATCCCTCTACCTGTGCTCTTGTCTACACTGAGATACTCTTTTTGAATTGCATTATATTGTAAAATTTTTCCAGTTGTGTGCTGTTGTTTTCCAGGATGTATGTGTGTCTTGCCTTCTAAATTGGACTCTGGCTTTGAGGACAGAAATGACACTGTCTACTTATTCAATCTCCTCTCCATAGTCAGTCAACAGTAATACAGAATTTGGGTCATAGTCAAAGATTCAGTGCACACTCATGGCTAAGCAGTTACAATTTTCTGGGACAATCAACCCACTTAGGACATGGGAACCATCACACCCCTCCAAGAAGTGATCATGCTTGATATCACATCTATGCTATCCATTCTTTCCAAAAGGTGTCCCATTCTTGCTACCATCCACAACAGATTTGAATTTCCTGTGAATAAAAAGATTTCAGTGCTCTGGTAAAAATGTAAATTGATTTGCATTCATACTTCAAAATCAAGACTTTGAGGCAAAGAAAGACCCAAGCCCACATTTTCATATGCATAGCTCTCTAGAGTTAAGGTTCAAGTATTACCAAAAACAAAAAAGAAAACCACACAAAAAAACAAACAAAAAACACCGATTACTCACCATCCCCCAGCTTGGCAAAATCCTTGTTTAGCAGTTCTTCAGCTGTGAGTTTGGAGAAATTGTCATCATCAAAGGGATTCCATGTAGAACCTTCTGAAGGATTATAAACGTTTTGCTGGGAAGTTCGAGGAGAGCCTGATGGAGTGGTGGTTGCAGACCTAGATAGGTTCCCAACCCCATGAAATAAAGACATAAAAGTTGAAAAGGGTCAACCTATCTTTCTCTTTGTTTCAAGATCAAATTCTTTTCTGAGTCAAACCATTATTTTCCACAGTGATTTTCTAAAAGGGCTTTCCACAGCAATTGGACAGTTTCCAGATACCCTTTCTACTATTTAAAATAAGTCTCCCTTTCCTTCATGATTCACTATTTCCCACTACTTCTTTAATCCCTTACTTAGGTTTTTGGTCTCATCTGCAAGTCTGTCCAATTCAGGATCCCAAAGCAACTTGGTCTTAGGCTTGTGTATCCTGTGGTGTCCACCATAACATCCATTATAACCAACACTTGGGGGGCTGGGACTAATAGCAGGCTGTCTTGCATCTGTCGAGATCTAAATGTATAGCACTGAGAGCCACCATCAGTCAGCGCCACCACAGTTAAGAGAAATAGAGTTATCAATGTCATGTGCTTCAAGGTATCATTACCTAATTTTATTGTAAAGTATCTCTGGATGCCCTTTGCATTTAGCTAATGACTTAAAGAGTTTTAACTTTAAAGTGTAATGGCTCCAAGAAGTTAAGGGTTTGAAAATGCATTTATTTCACAAACACTCACTACAATCTTATTTTATATCAGGCACAGAGCCAATCACTGGATTTATAAAAGGTTGATTAAGACATGATCCTTGTCTTGGATGAACTCTCAGGCCATCAGCTAGACATACTCATATAGACATAGACATACATAATGGTAATATAATGTGATACATGCTCAAAAAAAAAGTTCAGAAAAAAATATATGTGACACTAGCGAAAGGGTCAAAAAAAAAAGATAACCTCTGGCATGGATACTGATGAATAAATAAGGATTTCCTTGGTGGACAAGGAGGACAGTGCAGCTAAGGGAGAGAGCATAGGATGAACAAAGTGCTTGTGAAGATGGAGAATGGCAAGGCCACCAATGTGATACAACAGGCTTTTGTCTGTTACCCAGTGAGTTCAGACATTATCACATAGGCAACAGGAAGCCAATGAGAGATTTCCAGCATGGAGACTTGGTTGGATCAAGAGTTTAGAAAATACTCTGTAGAGCATGGAATGGATGAGAGAATGAAAACAGTGAGGCAAGTAGGAACTTATTTCTGAAGATCAGTATAGTTTATGAACTACAGGCAAATTCAGTTTCTTATTAAACACACACACATACTGCTACATATACATATGCAAAGAATCACATAGTAATAGCCCACAGCAGACCTTGCCCACAAAGTATGAAGGGTAACGGGGAAGCATCACATACTTGGACTTATTGAGACTGGCCTCAGCTGCAGCTGCTTGGAGCAGCTGGGTTGATTTGCTGGCAGGGACCCCAAAGACTGCACTGTGGGTTACATCACTGAGAATCCGCCTGTGCCCAGCACGTTGGGTCTTGGGGGATGATGGAGGAGTGAGAGATCCGGGTTTCTGCCCCTGGATGGTAGGAGGTGGGGTTGTCTGAACCTTTGGCTGTTGTCTTACTGGGGCCTGAATCTGCTAGGAAAAGAGATGAAAAGTGTTCCAAAAAAGAATAAAATAGAAAAAACAAACAGATAAATATAACCAAAAATGCCACATGAATGCTAGCATAGAACTCAAATAGCTGAATTTATGAATAACACCAGAAAGAAAAAAAAAACTAGGCTTTGACTATCTGAACCACAACTTTGGGACTAATACCAACATGGTATTTATCTGGTACTTACATGTAAATTTCAATCTTCATCAACAACAATATACAGGGTAATCATATGCAATTCAGCCCAGAGCATAAGACTATAGAAACTATTCCTAGCTCTAAAGATCCACAACATATTCTAAAGGATGACTTTCTGCTTCTGAGATCACATAGGAACTTGTTTAGAATGCCTTTAAACATTCTACAAGAACAGTTAGAAGCGAATGAAAGCATACCTCCACCTAAAACACATGTGAGCGAGATGATTTTTGCTAAGAGAAAACTGATTAATATAGTTCAGACTACTAGTTAGGAATAAGTTAGACAGAATGCCACTGTGATTAATAAATGGTAGTGCTTTTTTTGTTTTCATTGGTAGGATGGGTCTACAAGATTCTATTTCTGTGGCAAACCCTGAGAAGATATACCGCATTGGGCCAGTGGGATTAACTTGTCCAATCATCAGTTTAGAAATAGCACTAAAGAACCAGATAGAGAATATAAGTACCACGCACTAACTAATTGTACCCCCAGAGCTCCAGGAACCAGATACAGAATATAAGAAGAAGCAAGAAAACATTTAAAAGCCCTTGATGATTATTGAATGTGAATTATAATTGAAAGATTAAAAATAAATAAATAAATAAATAAAATGTATGACAACTGAGCTCATAACATAAGAACTCTTGGGATGTGGGTCATTTTCAAAAAGGCATGCCAAACTGTCACCACAGAAAAACAAGTGGGAACACCCTTGTGTCTATATGATTACCATAGTCTTTTAGATTAAGTCACAATCTACAATGTGCTATATCAAGAAAATGAACTAAAAATAATGTTAAAACAACCATCCAACACCTTTCCTTAATTCAATCCAAGAGATAAAATGACTTAGAATATTAACTGCCCTGGGTATTTATTATCCCTTCCCTCTAGTCTCTGATCTCAGATTAGAGCTGCCCCTCCATGACTCAGCTCAGTTCCGACATTCTGTCTTCAAGGGTAGGCCCACTACAGATTAGGGAACCAGACTGACCTGCTACTTAAGCCAGAATGCTGACAGCCTAGGACGATTTGTCCTTATATTGACCCAGACTTTGAATTTTGTTGAGACAGGCTATATGCGTGTGTGAGTACAGTCACCTCAGCAACAGGATGAATGGTATAGTATAAGGTTCTAGTATCAATCAAAGTGTGCTTAAAGGGTAAGGTGAATGAATGCATTTCTGAGGGAGAAGCAGAGTGCTCCATGAAGAACACCAGTGCTCCAGCTCCACAACTTCCTTCAGGGGTCCAGGGTTCCAAGAGCCAGCCTAAAGCCAGTACCTACAGGGTCTAGAAAAGCTTTAAGGACACAACTACATTGGTTTATTTTTTAGAGTTTAAGACATTCCTTTGAAAATGGTACTTAACTACTGAGTCCCTCAGACCTCCTGGAGAACATTTCCCCTCCTCTTCCCTAGAAGAGGTATTTGTGTGTGACACACTGAGGAACCAATGCCTCATGAGGACTCCTTACCTGTCACAGCAATCTACTAAACAAACTGGTTCCAACCTGTTCACTACTGCTCACAACAAACATGTCAAGCAGATAGTTCATTTCCATTTAGAATCTAAGAATGTGAGAGTTGAAAGAGAACTTAGAGAACTTAGATTTCAATTCCTTCTCTTTTGAGATGAGACCAAGGACCCTGAGGCTAAGAACTTGCCCAAGGTCACAGGGTCAGCTGGGGCCAGAATTCATGTTTCTTGACTGCAGTTTAGGACTCTTTTCTGTACCATGGAGCCTCCTCATCAAAGATGGAATTAGGAAGAGGGAGGAGGGAGACAGAAGACCACAAGGGTCAAGGAAAAGCAAGGCAGACTCAGATGTTTGTCTTGTTAAAGATCTGTTTCAAAAACAAAATACATAATTGTAAAAGGAGTAAATTCAAATCAAGGAATGTAAGAGTATAGACAAGAGGAGGAAAAACCACCCAGACTTCCATCCTACCACTCCAATACAACTGTTCTTACCTTTTTGGTATCTGATATTTATGTCTCTTTTCAAGTACATATTTTTCCCATAATTTCACATCTCCTTTAATATTAACTCATGAGTGTTTTCATTCTGTTGTACAGGCTTTATAACCATGATTTTTAATGGCTGCAGTTGGGTTCTTGAATGATTTAGTTTGCTTCCATTCTTTTGGTTATTACTAATCAAATGACCATAAACATTTATGGCATATAGCCATTTTCCTTTACAGATTATTGCTTTATGATGGCTGCAGCGTAGACTATACATTCACTCATTTGCTTCTCTAGGTAAGTCCTGTCAAGTGTCATTGAAAAAAGGGCTAGTCAAAGCTGGAAAGCTCTCTGGCTCCTGGCATGGCATACTCTGCTCCCATTCCCTCATTGTCCCCTCAGCAAACTTCCCTTGGCAAAGTGCTCAAAGTATTTTTTTCATCCAAGAACATGAATAAGGTTCATAATTCATTCCAAAGAGAGTGGAAAAGCAGAGTTAGTGGCAGTTGATCACTTCATCTCCCTGGGTAAGCATTTGCTATTAACCTTAAACACAAACCAGGACTCTTTGTTCTTGTCCCAGCTCTGCTATTATCAGTCTATGTGACTTGGTTAATGACTTTCTAGCCTGGACCTCAGTTTCCAATTCCATTAAATGAGAGAACTGGACTAGATAATTAATATCTCAATTAGTTATATCAGACAATAATTTTTTTAAAACCCTTTTTCCCTTAACAAGAGGAACTTCATCTCTTCCTAAAAATAGAGTAACTGTCTAACACACGCCCTCAGGAAGGTTGAGTTGTTTCAGAAACAAAGGTGTAAAGACACTTAGTTAAGACTTAAAGAGGGCAACTTATTTACAGCACTGCTTCCTTTTGAAGAAATGTAGATTTTCTGGTTTAAGATGGGTAACAAAACTACTAGAAATCAATCTTCAGAAAGATGGTTTCTTACTTTGTTTGTCTAGGAGTTGGGCTTCCCTGGGAATAAGAGAGTAGCTATAACATTCTATTGGCTGGGTATGTAAAATGTCTTTTTCTATTACCATAAAATTATCTATCACTATCACTCAGAAAACAATGAGTACAGAATTAAGGGCAGTTAGTAAAGGCCAAACATGATGTGCATGAAAATGTTGAAACAACAGAGGTCAATCAGGAGAGGATGTAGGGGTTCTGAGGCTATACTCAGCCAATATTTAAAAGTAGACAAGCCCATTTTCAAAACTGACAAGATGGCTCAAAAATACTTAGATGCTCTGGTGTCCAGAGGAATTAGGCCATGGCAAATGGTCCCAGGCAAGCAGGCACTTGAAGAGTGCTGTGTGGCAGACATAATTGAGGTGGTCAGTAATGTCACCCAAGAAGAATAAACAACACATTGTCAAGGTGGGGCTCACATGATCTCTAGAGACTAAAAAGGCCACAGTGGTCAAACAGCCCCTTGAAGAAGGGTAAGAGATTAACTCTAACACTAATAAGGTCTTTGACTGCTTAACACAAGAGACAGTGTACAGCGCATTCTGCCAGAATAATTTCAAAGTGATCAATAAGAATGCTCATCTTCATCAGTAGCTAGAATCATTTTTTAAAACCTTTACCATTTACAGAGTACCTCATCCCACTCTTGGATATATCAATAAAAGATCAAATATTTTAACCCGAGTACAGACAGAAGCCACCAGCTGCTATGCCTCTTTCCCAAGCCCTCACTGCACGCGCCTCTCCTGCTTTTGTGCTGAGCCCTAGCTGATCCTTACCGACGGCTCCTGGGCAGAAAGCAGCTGTGAGGCTGCGGCTGGCTGTGCCTGAGGCTGCTGCACAGCTGCCACAACAGGCTTCTGCTGCAAGGTGGCCTGCTGCTGTTGGTGTAGGACTGTGGCCTGCTGCTGCTGCTGGTAGAAGTTCTGTATCAACTGCTGTTGAGAGCTTCCTTGGGACACCACAGGGAACTGTGGTTGCTGGGTTGCTGGGTGTACTGCCTGAAACTGAGCAGGAGAAAGTGGCAAGAAATGAGGAAGTGAATAGAAGCCTGCCTCAGAATGACAACTAAGACCAGTGCTGAAGCCAGAGGCCAGGGCAGGTAGAAGTCTCTTGGCTTGGCCTGAAACTCCTAAGGGGAACCTTCGGACACTAAAACAAACACAGCAGCACCATACACTGCTAGGCTCATGCACAACACCATGCTGCCTCCTGCACTGCAGAGTGGCTTCGAGGTGGGCTTCCATGCTTCACCGGAGGGTATTCATCTGACTACACATCTTGTGTCTCCACGTGCCAGAGTACAAGAGAAGCTACGTAATAAATGATCTCCCAGTCACAGAAGTAATCTCCCTTAAAAAGGGATTTCGAAGTAGCCAAGATTAAAATGATTCCCTACATGAACAGGATAAAACAATGATGACATTGAAAAGAATAACCAAAGTGTTAATCAGCTATTAAGTCATCTCTTCCTGAAAATTATTTCCCAATAGCTCTATCTTTAACTCTTTACCTTTAAATATTCAATATATTCAGAATACTACACTAGATAATTTTATTTTATACTGGTAATGAACTGTTTCAAGTTATAGTCTCTTGTAAACTTCCTAAAATAGAGAAACTTCTTATAGGTCCTGCCTCCTGCCCAGGGCTATGTGCTAGGCACACAAATAGAGCTCAAACAAGGGCCTACTGATGAACAAAATTTCAGATCTTATCTATGAACATCCCAAATGCTGTTATTTCATTGTAAAGCTAACTGAGAGGTTATTGTCTGCCTACTGGGACAAAGTTAAAGGGTTAGCAAAGAAGCAGATACCAATAAATAGCTGCCTATTTATAACCACAAAATGCTGAAACAACCAAATGCTTTTCAACAGGGGACTGGTTGAATAAACCATGCTATATATCCTTAAGAGTACACTCTCAAGTTGTAAATAGGAATGAGAGTTCCCTCTATAAATAGAATAAAGGGGATAGAATTTTTGCTGATTTAACTTTGAATCAATATGTCTTATATTTTCACAAAACAAAATTAAACCAGTTTAAAAAGCAACAACTAAAAATCAAAAGCAAAAACTTATACGTCAAATTAATAGCCAAACTCCCTGGAAAATAATGTGCTAAACATTCTAAGGGTAAAAAGGGCAAAGGAATCTTAAATTATTTTCAGTAATCCTATTGATATCTTGAAACTATAGATTAATTATGTTAATTATTGTTAGGAATCAAGATTTCTAGATGAGAAAAATACAAAGATAAAATCCAAGAAGTTAAACAAAAATCTTGTAATTACACATCTGAATTAGGAATATAAATTTGAATTCATGGTGTATATTCTATTAACAAAAGAAAACAAAATATACTTCCTTATTGAACACTGAAAAGATCTAGAAACAGTAAATAACCCATTAGCAAATGACTATGCCTTGCTCCAAGACTGTGGACTCTAAATACCATTTTCATGAAAAGAAAACAAAGTTCCTTAGAGAAATGGCTAATTCCAGGTAAGGGGTAGCCTGAGCGTGGAACACCTTGTTACACCCAATAGCAAGGAAACCATAAAGCAGGGATTCCCAACCCCGTGCCCGCGGGCGCCATGGTGCCTGCGGCCCGATTTGTGTGCGCCCGCCATTATTTGACTGCATCAGAAGTTTTTCATAAACACTAAGTAAAACTATCATTTATTTTTATACATTTGTTAGAATTTTAAAGTATTGTTTGAGTATCTACACAGGTTTATTATATTCGTTGGTATGTTTGCGATATCGTATGTGTAAGTTTTTCCCTAGCTGTCGCCTTTGTACATGTGGCGTCTTGTTTAGCCGCTGCGCTCTTTAAACTCTCCTCCACCCA
>PVKE010025391.1:0-23084 GCA_004027555.1 Craseonycteris thonglongyai | reverse complement strand
TTCTGTGGGCTCTGGACCCATGGATAAAGACTTAGAAGTCAGATGAAAATCAGAATCTCTTCCTTAATACTGGCACATTTTCATTATACAGCTGGGCCCAGTGGGCTTGTCACCACTTCTCCTCTGTAATGAACTTACCTCCTTGGTGACAAATAAATTTGTTGGGCCTACCCCTGTGGCTTTAAACAAGGAGGACAGAAGAACATCTGTGATTTCAGGGTGGTAATTCAGGGTGGCAGGGCAAGGAAAAAGAAGTGGGGAGGCAGAATTATAACAGCTAGAAGGAGGAAGAAAAAGGCATGGAAAGGGGGTGAAGAGAGGAAGACAGAGAGAGAGAGAGAGAGAGAAAGATGGTGAGGGAGAGAATGGGACCAAGCCATCAGAATACACAGAGAGAGAAAGAGACAGGGATGGACCCTTCCCTCCAGGTCCTGCCAGCCCTCAACACAGGTCATGATACTCCTGGGAAACTCCATTAACTACACCTGAGACTGCAGCTGCCAGAATGTTACTGCTCATCCATGACATATTCAGTGACTTAGCGACTATGGTGAGACCGCTGGACAACGACAGTTCCTTTCTGTCACTGTCACTGGAATGTAAAGCCACACCTCTGGCACCTGTAAGTTGCAAAACACCAGCTCTCAGTCTGTAGGAGAAGGGCACACCACTTTTTATTTAAGATAAAGAAAACATTGTTATTGTTGTTGCTGTTTTATAAAAGGGAAAATTGTAGGAGCATGATGGACAGCCATTCTTTGAAATATTTGCAAATATTTTATCCTTGAATAAAACCAGGGAATGGTAGAGGATCAAAGATACTTCAAAGAAGCAAAATGAATTTCTCTCTCCATATGCTGCTTTTATTTTCACCGTCTATAAGATCTGAGAAAAGAACCCTCAGTGATGACACACCAGTTTATAATTCAAATTCTCTTTAGTTGGAAAGGGCAGGGCTTTTCTTTTGCTCTTTCTAGGGCAGGGAGGGGCAGCTATTTTAGTCCAAGTGGAAGCCTGAGGTCATGTTGGGGCTGGAGGCTTAGCCTTGGTGATTTCTTCAAAAGGATAAGAGTACCAAAGGGTAAATTTGGTGTTAAGTGCTTATTCTTCAGATTCAGATAGCACAGAAAGATGATAATGACTAATATATTGAACCAGGGCATCAACACTCCCATTGAAAGCCCAAAGTAACCAGGTCCCAGCAAGGAGACGAAACAAGAAATTGAATAGTGAGACAGAGCAGGAGAAATTTCATGTAAGACTGGCTCAACTTGTTGAAACTCATATTCTATTAAGGAGTAGGAAACATGACCTGGACTGGGCTATTGAGGATAAAAGAAAATGTATTTTCAAAGTTTCTGTTTGGTATAGAATTGTAATTGACATAAAGATTCTTCTTGTAAATTACGTTTATCCCCAACAAATAAGAAATTGGTTTTCTGAACAGACTGTACCTGCCCACATGGGGGACGTGTTCATCAGCACAGAATAATCTCTGAGAAGAAGTAGCATGGATTGGGCTTGGAATTAATTTTCACCTCTCTTGGTCTGATGTGTGGCATCCACTTAATTTCTCTTTTTTAAAGGTTCTAGAATCTATCTCATGTGAGAGGTTAATTACCCAGCATGTTAAGTAAAATAACACCCAAGTCTTCTTGTCCGTTTACTCTCTGGATTTGTGATTGATTGAATTTCATTTATGTGTTATTTTATTTGTGTTGTGTTTAAAATATGCTTCCAGGGCTGTGGTTCCATATATATTTGTACAGATGATTCACTGTACAAGTGGGCACAGCTGCAGAGGATGAGAGTGGAAAGGCAGGCATACTCTGCTTGCCAAGCCATGCCATGTGGTGTGGGTCAACCCAGATGACAGAGCATTGTTTTCTGTTTCCCACACAGGTGCCATACAGACTAGCAAGCAGCCTGGATTGCACCTAAGCTCTCTTGGTTTGGTAAAGAGCAGGCAGAAATGGTAGGATTTGGAGTTCTGAAAGGGGCGAGATTCTTAGATAATTTCAGTTACTTAAGTTTGCTTTATCTGAGGAATTCAAAGTTCAAGGCTTTTAGGGGAAACTTGGAACCTGAGAATGTTTGGTATAAAAGAATGCTTGCTATAAAAATTCACTGTTCAGGGAAATGCAGTCATTTGGATCTTATTTGAAATTTACTCATCTGTGTGTCCAACCATCCATCCATCCATCCATCCATCCATCCATCCATCCATCCATCCATCTATCCTTCCATCCTTCCATCCTTCCATCCTTCCATCCATCTGATCTGTCCCTTTATTACCAAGGAGGGCTTGTGCTGGCTAGGCAGGTGTTGTAAGTGAATGATGCAGGGAGGGATTACAAAACAATAGTGTGTGGTAGAGATTAGAAAATAGAGTGTTTCTCCATCTATAGGGAATGACTACTCATCCTCAGGGGATTGTTGCCTTGCAGAAAAGCAAACATGCAGTGCCTGGAACTCCAGATATTTTGATTTTTTTCAAAAGGAGCTAGAATTCAAGAGGTGAAACCTCCTGATTTAAAAATATTGACAGTCAATTTGACTGTTTAAAAAACACTATGCTAACATTGTGAAACTTGTCTCCATGTTGTTGCATGTCACAGTGGGGAAAATGTGTTGGGTCACATGAGGTGTTTGGGTGTCAGGTTGTGACTTCTGCCTTTATGGGTACATATATGTCTACAGTAGGGTGTCCTGTATTATTTTGTAGGTGATTGGGAAGCTTCTTTATTTTTCATGAGTTCTAAAGTAAAGGTATCATCCATTTATCCTTCTATCTTTTGTAGGATGGTCTTATATTGCTTCAATTATATAGAATACATGTTGTTAGTGGGCATTAAAAAAAATAATTATCATCACAACTGTTTCCTGATTATCTGAAGCATGTCTAGTCTATTGAGACTTTTCAACAGGATCATCCACAGGTTTACAGAGTAGTTTAGTGCTGGCAGTGAAAGGAGAGAGATGGGCAGGAAACAATTTTGCTTTTTGGGAACAGAACCTTTCTGTGTATATTGGTTTTTAGAATAGGGATTTTTTTTTTTTAATATATTTTTTTTTATTTATTTATTTTTGACAGAGAGAGAGAGAGAGAGAGAGAGATACAGAGACAGAGAGAGAACTGAACTGGGGGAGCTCCCCAGTTCAGCATATGGGTCTGCACGGGCTGGGGCCGGGATTCGATCCTCGGTCCCTGGTGCTGCAAAGTGAGCGCTTAACCCACTGAGCCATCCCGGCTTCCCCGAATAGGGATTTTTAAAGCAAGAAACGTTAACCTACATTTACAAGAAGAAATAGGAAACCTCTTGACAGAAGCGTCACTTGTTTTAACATCTGAACACCAATGGCACTCTGCCAAGTTGCAAGCAAATTTGGGCAAATTTTAATCAAGCTGGCATCTCACAAAACTGGCATTTCTCAAAACTGACATATGCCTGGTTCATAAATTTTATCTTTTTCTTTGATGAAAAGAAGACATTTCACTGATTTCATGGCAGAACATCTTTTAAGGTTTTATGAAAGACTATTAGGATCAGAATGAAATGTTACAAATTTAATAATGTTTTCCAATAAATGTAATGTTTTATAGTTTAATAAAAATAATTTAATATTTTATAATGCAGCTGATTATTTCTCCAGTGCCTTCTAAGGAAGTGCTGGACGAGCTCATGTAATGCGAGACTAGTGATGATAAACCACCATGTCCCTAGCTTCAGTTTCTCCCCTTTCTGTTCATCCTTCTCATAGCAGCTCATTTATCTTCTGATAGATCCTGGCATGGGTCACACATCATTCTGGAAGAGTATGAATTCAGGAAGTAGCAGAACAGGTCACCTCAATTTGGGTGGAGTTTCTGATAGGGTGGCTGCGTATACCTCCTGGGTCTTTTCGGTACTGGCAAGTGTGAGCCTTGGAACCCTAATGAGAATCGGGAACTCAGGAGTTCTCTGGCCTGACTTGGGAAAGATTTCTTCCCAATCCCTGTAGAACAGACAAAACTAGTACCGCATTATGAAAGTCAAGAAGCTTGACCAATTTTATCCGACTTTTGGATTGATATTTGCATATCTACAACGTAATGCCCATCCCACCCCCCTTTTAAAGATTTTTATGTTATTGTTTGAAAGAATAACATTTTATTTTATTGTTTCAAGGAGAGAAAGAGGGGAGGGTTCAGAGCAGTCTCCATAGTTATACATCATCAGTTGTGATATGGAGTCATTCCACACAGGAGGGGCCATGCTGGGCGGGAACTGAACCAGGGGCCTCCAGCATGCGGCCCAGCTGAGTCATCCCAGCAGTTATCGGTTGTGCTGCAGTTCAGCATATGAGGTTTGCACAGGCTGGGGCTGGGAATGGAACCCTGGACCACGCAATTATTAGGCAAGCGCTCAACCACGGAACTATCCCGGCATCCCAAAGTAATTATTCTATGTAACATTCTATAGTAGCATCTCATTGGATTTTGTTACTCTGGGCTTTCAGTGGGAGCTCAGTATGTTTGTTGCTACAATCTTTGGTGCTATTTGAATTTGAAGAATAAACACAAGCACCAACTGTAGTCTGCCGACTTAAATATGGTTCAGTCCTGCTGATAACAAGAGTGCAGGTACTAACCACACATGCAGTAGCTTCTGTGAGAATACTTGATCCCACCTTACTGTCCCTTTAAGATGACCAGTGCAGAGCCAGGTACAGTGGTAGATGTGGATGCAGGTGCTTAAACTTAAGCTTAATTAGGCATAAGCTCTTAACTCCTTTCCTACCCCCTGGTATTTTGGTCATTAAGGTGGGTCCCTTAGCTGTGTCTTCACCTAGCCTCAAGGATTCCCTTCTGCTGACTACAATTCTCTACATTTTCCCTTTAATAAATATTGGTTGTAACAAGTTTGTGTGTGCCTTTGTGTGTTGAAGGCAGTGTTTCTGGATGAGGATGGTACATGACTTCTTATGAAGTTGTGCACCCTCCCATAGCTGCTTCTAAATACAACTGCATTTCAGGTGAGTGTAAGAGTTCTCCATGGTTTCCTCAGGTTAGTGCTGTCAAATAAGGCTGACTGGGTGAGGTTTCCTTCTGCACAGATTCAAATTTGGGACTTCAGGCTAGTGTTCTATTTCTTTGTCTGAGAAATAAAGGGATATGAGTAAGCTTTTGGTACATGGCTTTAAAAATGCAAGTCTGCTTTGCCTGATTTTTATATAAGCAATCGCACCTCCTTTTTTGATTCTGTTCTCACCTCTGCTCCCAGGTCACAGACAGAAACTACTGACAGTGGAGACTTTCTCCTAGCAACAAAGCACATCCACTTTTTTCCCTATAGGAACATTCTGTTTGCCTGCCCACTTGCTCTCAAATTAACAAAAGGCAATACAAAAGTGGAGAGATAACTGTGAGAAAGGAGCATGTCTTATTAGGTAAGAAAATATGTGACTAGAAACATGAAAGAAGGTGTGTGTGTGTGTGTGTGTGTCCATGGGCAAGAAACAGAATGCGTTGATAAGACAAAGGTGATTGTTTACAAAAATGATTCTTTAATATTAGTTCATAGATAATGAGGCCAAGAACAGCTTTGGGATGTAAGCTAGCTTTCTATAAAGGCTAGAAGATATATTATTGGATGTGTTTTACTAAAAGAATAACCCTTCAAATGGGTTTTGAACTATTACTTTAAGAAGTCTTTAGAGACTAATCAACTTTCTTTGTTGCCCTAAGAGTGGAATAGAAATAAGAAGTACTACGGTATTCTTTTATTTGTTTTATCCAAAACTTTGTAAGGGAAAATCAGCTATTGCTTCCTTATAAGACCTTCTGTGAAATTCATATTTTTTAAAGACTATTTTTGTAACAACATTTTGTTTAGGCTATATTCTTGAAAATCTTAGTCTGAACAGTATTTTTCCTTAAGTACATTTTCTAATTCTGACTTCCTTAATGGATACCACATATGTCATAATTTTAACACTTAGAATGCAAACCACCTGAAGACAGAGGTATATTTACTTTTAGAGTCACCACATAGTGTGTGCCCAATTGGTATCTTTTGATTGATAGAGTGATTGGTTGAAGATAGATCCAGGACTCCCAAAAGGAAGAGAATAAAAGCCCATTCTTTTTGCTCTTCTCTTCACCCTTGGGATTAGCAAAATATCACATATGATCCATCAGACATATCTTATTTGCCTGTGATTTGGCTTTATTTCTTGTTTATTTAAATTCAGGAAAAATATGTAGATAATTATTTTCTGTAATGTCACCAATGAATGAATCCTTATATTAAAAAATGTGCAAAATTAGCTCTAAGTTTAGAAGCCAAGGGGCTTTGGCATGTTGGCTGGGTAAATTATGGGGCTGCTCAAGATGGCTCAGGCCCTGTGATGGCAGGTCTGTGTCACCATGGTGATGTGGGTTGGAGGAGATGGTGGCTATCATGGAAAGTGTCTACTGAATTCACTGTTTTTGGTACCACCCAGGGAATACTCTATCAGAATATGATATTTTTTTGGCTTAACATACTATACCATAATGTGTCTGATACAGTCAGCCAAAACATGACCATTTATCAATGCCTCTGCCAGCGACCTGGGCTGACTGAGAGAACCAAAAGCTAAATGTACGGTAATGATCAAAAGAGACAACTAGAGACTCAAAACATAAAAGAATGAGAAAAAAGATAAAATCCACGAATCCATGTCTCAGTGATCTCTCTTGTTCCCTGGGAATCAGCAGTATGGGAACTTCTATCTTTGTGTCACCCATCTATTCTATGGGTATAGGGCCACTCAATCCTGAATCCTCCTATTCTGACCATATTAGTCATTGGGAAGTGGACAGGGACCACCACAATATAGCAGAGTAATAAAATATGAAGGCTCTATTGGCAGATGTCTTTCCTGAGTTCAGACACCTGTTGTATTTAGCCAGGAAATTACTAAACCTTTGGTGGCCCAGTTTTTTTATCTCTAAAATGGAGAAAGTAGTGAAAATGTTATTTCATAGGATTAGTGAGAAGACTCAATGAGATAGTACGTATTATTGCCAAACATACTGCTGTTATGAATAACGGCAGGGCCAGGAAAACTACATATAAATGGTAAATAAAGATGTATGTTATTGGTCACCTAGGTTCAGTATATAAAGGAGGGACACAAGCTGAAGAAAAATATATTGTTCTTATTAGTTATATTGTTACTATCACTACTGATGTTATTACCAAGGAGATGTAAAAAAAAAATAAATCCATCTATATACACCACGAATCCTACTTCACATGCAAGGTGAATGATATTATTCAAAGCTCTCAATTCCCAGGGCTTGAGTTTTTCAAATGTTATTGTTCTGATCTCAACTGTACTGAGAGGTAGCAGCAATCAAAAAACAGGACTCTGGTAAAAATTCCAAGTAGAAAGGCACACAAAAATTTTATTCTTTGAAATGTAATTGCTTGCCATAAAAAATAGGAATAAAACTTTAGTTCCAGAATGAGATAATTTTTTAATGAACTAAAATTGCAGCTAATAGAACATTGAATACAAAGAATGTGAATATGAAAGGGATGCATGACATAGATTATTCATTATGTGTTAAAAGAGCAACAGTGAAGTTTTTTTGTTTTGTTTTTTGTTTGTTTTTTGTCTTTCTTTCTTTCTTTCTTTCTTTCTTACAAAGACAACTCAGAGAAAAAAGCCAGGCAGTTTAAAAATGAATTCACTGCACAGCTTGATTCGGCATTCATAAATATAATGAAGTTCAAAGTAGCAGAGGTATATGGAAAGAGCCTACCAATATAAATTATAGTTCTGTGGGTCAGAGGCATAAGGAAGATGGATTCTTAGGACCCCATCTAACCCATGGACAAACCCCTGCCTCTGATTTCAATTATTCTCTTTCTCTTTTCTTGTATTGCTGAAATATATCTGTCTTCTGTTGCCCTCTCTGCCTGTTTGCTACTGGGGTTGAAACTCTTTCCTCTATTTCTACTTCTACTTGCTGTATTAAAAAATAATTCAAACTCATTGTTTTTATGACCGGTAAAAATATTGCCAGTGAGTTTCTGACATTTGGCACTAGTAGGTGTTTTTGGACCTGAGTTTCTGGTTCTTTAGCTTCGTGCCAGATGAAAAGCAGTGTAATAGAGATCACAGAGACATTGCCAGCAGGCAGGACGTCATGGCCCAACCTGCCAATTTCCTTGTGTCTTGTATTTCTAAGCGATGGAGTCGCTGGTAATTCACCTTTTTAATCAACCAAGACTAGTGAATGCTAAGTCAAATAATTTCAGTGTGAGATATCAACATCAACAACATTTATTCAGTCACTCATTATTATTCATTTAATTATTCAATAATATTTATTCCTATAGTAAATGATGAGAGATTAAAGTGGGGAAAAAGAGGGAAAATTGGAAAGCAGAAGTTAGAAGGTAAAGCCATTGCAAAAGGCTTCAAGAAGATATTTTAAAATCATAAGTACATATTGGGATATCCAAAGTAAAATAAAGGGTCCAGAAAAATTATTGTTCAAACATGAATATGTAGAGAGTAATTACACTATTTGGATTTTAAAAAATGTATGAATTATATAAAATAAAAATTGCAACCAAAGCCAGTCTATACATATATGTAAGGAATATGAAAAATAGCATTTGAAGAAAAGCACAGCCTTCATTAGGTACAGTGCTAAAAGTTCATCTTGATAATACAGTGCTAAGGGTAATTATTTGGCTCATTCAATGAACAAATCCAGAGAGAACATAATAATTCCTCTGTCTTGTTAGTGAGGTCACTGTTAAGCTAATGGGAATGTACTGCTTAAGTTCCTAGGGACGGATAAAAGGGCAGCTCTA
Organism: Craseonycteris thonglongyai; assembly: GCA_004027555.1. NCBI lineage: Eukaryota > Metazoa > Chordata > Mammalia > Chiroptera > Craseonycteridae > Craseonycteris > Craseonycteris thonglongyai. Next base: position 14,226 of record PVKE010025391.1, on the reverse strand, counting down.
GATCTATGAGACTTACACAGGGCTCTGAGGTCTCCTGATAAATTCCTCGTGAGCCCCTCCACTCTCTTGGAGGCATTCTCAGAACCTCTCTTGAGGCCTGTCTTAGTACATGAGTGAGGGGAAGGTGGGAATTGGAAGACAGACTTTATGAGGTCTGACAATTAAGTTAGCGAGCTCATCCTAGGAAAAATGCCACTACATACCTTGTTGTTGAATATCACTATGGTCACTTTCGAAGTACTCCCCTTGGGAAGCTATGCACCAAAGCTAGTGTCTAGTCCACTCTTCAAACCAATTTTGGAACTCTTTTTCTAGAATGGCCATCAGAGCCATCATTATATTACCCTTGATGTTCCGAATGTCATCAAAATGTCTTCTTTTCAGTATTTCCTTTATCTTCCAGTAAAGAAAAAAGTCACTGGGTACAGATTAGGTGAGTAGGGAGGGTTTTCCAATACATTTATTTGTTTACTGGCTAAAAACTACCTCACAGACAGTGCTATGTGAGCTGGTGCGTTGTCGTGATGCAAGAGCCCATGAGTTGTTGGTGAAAAGTTCAGGTCATTTTCATCTACCTTTTTCACTACTTCCAAATAGTCAATGTGGTTGAATGTTTGTCCAGTTTGTACAAATGCATAATGAACAATGCCTTTGATATGAAAAAAGGTTAGCAACATCGTTTTGATTTTTTTTCCCCCTCGTTTTGATTCTTGATTTGGACTGACAGAAATTTTTGGGTCATGGAGATTTGGCTGACTTCCATTATGCACTTTTGACACTTTTTGTTTCAGGGTCGTATTGGCACACCCATGTTTCATCATCAGTGATAACAAGACCCAAAACACCATCTTTCCTCTTCAAAAGGTCTTGGCAAACTTCGACTCCCCTTTGCTTTTGTGCATCTGTGAGCTCCCTTGGGACCACTTTGCACCCACCTTTCTCATGTCAAGATTTTCAGTTAAGATTTTTCTAAGTGTTTCTCTATTGATGCTTACTTGATCTGCTATGCTTCTCAGTCAGCTGACAATTGTGATGCACAATTTTATGAATTTTTGTGATATTTTCATGAGTTCTGCTCATTACTGACCACTCTGACCTCTCTTCATCAGCGATGCTTTCTCTCCCCTCAGAAAAACATTTAATCTATCCATACACTGCTGTTTTCTTCATGGCATTATCCACATAAATTTGGGCTGACATGTCCCTGATTTTACTTTCACTCTTGCCAAGTTTAACAAGAAATTTAATGTTTGTTTATTGCTCTAATTTAAGCTCCGACGTTCTCGTGACAGCACCCAAAAACACACAACAATAATGAACACTGCTGAGGAAGACAACACCATATGTTGACACGGACACAGCTTTGAGACACTGATATAACAAAGTTATGAAACCATACTGAGTTGTTTGTACAGTGCTCCCAACATAAGTGCACAGTGGCAAGTTCACAAACTTAATTGTCAGACCTCATATTTTATAATTCCTGTGAATTGAGAACCAGGCTAAAGGTAGGAATAAATACACAGGAAATAGTAGATGTTTCCTGGTCTGAATTTCTCTATCCCTGAGCTGGGTTTCAGGGAGCTTAGGAAGCACCTTGATTCCAAGGAGTCATGGTGCTAGTACTTGACTTCCAGGGGCACATAGTCCTCTGTCAGGAGGCTCTGGGGAGAGTGGATATCATCATACAGCTAGTCCAGTTGTGCAGCTAGCTAGCATTGCTGCTAATGTACATATTTGCCCTTGAATAATATAGCACTATACTAGTGTAATGTGTAATGAGATACTTTTGCAAGGTGTAGGGAGGCCCGTTGTGGCCTTCCTTGGGTTTTTGTCTCTGATTATAGTCCCTTGAACTCATTTTTATTTTTTGTTTTCAAAGTAAAGTTATAACACTGTAAATTCTTGTTCTTTTATATATATATATTTTTTTGTGGTAAAAATAAAACAAAAACAAACAAAAATAAATAGCTTCCAGAAAACATATGAATTATGCCTGCTATGACATATGGCATTTCCATAATTCTCATTTGTCTTAATATAAGAGTTTGCTGTAGGAATAGTAATCACAGTATATAGCCCTTACCACCAGTGCTGCCTTCTGTGCATGATTTATTGCAAAAGTGATTATATAGGAGAGTAGACATTTGTTCAATGGGCAGCCTAATCAGTGGTCAAATTGCTGGTTTCCCCAGTGATTATAAAAGGGCATATTTAGTACACAGCATATTATTTTAGAAGACATCTCAGCATTGGCCTGAAACCAATTCATAGTAATTAATAGTGTGCCTTCATATTTTCTGTAATACATTTGGATCCCTGTGTGAACTTCTGTTCACTCTGCACTACTTCTATGTTTGCTCCTTTGGAAGAAAAGTGGTCAGTGTTGTTTCTTAAATATTCAAGTGAGGGCACTGATTCAAGTATACCTAATTTATCCCATTTTCTTTCTGGATTATATAACTCTACAGTAATTATAACTGAATTTAGGGTTTTGTTTGAAACATTTTTTTATTTGTGTCACTTTGTTAATAAATATTCATATTCACACTGTGTTCTCTTATTAGCTATTAAGCTTCTTGTGAAAGTATATATGATTTTATAGATTTCTCGAGCACTTACCATGACCGTCATGCTCATTCATAAGCATTCATGCAGTGACTGCTTATGAATGAGACCATCCCTCGTACGTATGGTTCAGTAAATGGTATGGTTCAGTAAATGGTATGCTCTCATAGTACAAAAAGTAAAATAGTTTCGATACTATGTTTTCTGGTTGCTAAAAAACCGAAGACCCTGGCTTGATGACGTTCTCAGTAAATTCTATTGACCACCTGGGCTATGTATAGTATTACATGTATTTTGGGTATTTTATATGCACTTAGTTATATGCCATGTTATAAGTAAACTTTTAAGATATGGTGGATTGTTTTTCATGCTCCAGACTGAGCTCCTACTAGTGTATCATTTGGTCATGCAAAGGCTGAGAAATTATAAAACAATCTCTAAGACTTCCTTGGAGATAAGGTAGTGAGTGGCCATGAGGATGTTTTGTTGCTTTGCTCTCATTATCGGCACAAGTCCCAGGGCTCTGTCACTAGCTGCATAGGTGATAAAAGGCAAGTTGTGAGGGATCACTTGTGCTGGTGAAGAACCTAGCAGGCGCTGTAGGATTTGGAAGCAGACAGCAGTAGCAGCGGGGTCAGTAACATCTGAATTGGGTGGCTGCTGGATCATAGGGATTTCCTGATCCAGCCGCCTGCCCGTCAGTGTTTAATTGTGGTAAGGCACTGTGGTTGTGGAACTGGCAGCATCCCAAGGTGGTAGGCAGCTGATCCTAGAAGAGGTATTGGTTTTTCCGGTGGCCCGATTCTGTGGTGTGGCTTGGGAATTATTGCTGAAGGCTCAGTTTAGATGTATTATATTTCTTCAGCCTTCCCAAATGATTCTCTAAGCCATTTAATTATCTGTATAAAATGCTTTTCTTCTTAAAATAGCTAGAGTGGATTCTGTTCTCTTTAACTGCACTATAGCCTGTATCCCACTGGGCCATGTACTCTTCCTCCAAAATGTTCCAAGGTCAACTCACTGGCTATTGTATTATTTCATGGAAAAAGGTGTAAGCACCACTGGAGAGAATTACAAATATAATTAGTGGGTCTTTTTCTAACCTATTGCAAATGTTCATAGTTACCTCATATTTTTTTTCTAATTGATGATTTACATCAGTGATATCCTCAGGCCCGTTAACTTATAAAATGTCCCTTAAACTGTACTTTGAAGCCCAACAAAATTGAGTTTTTTAAGCTAGAAAAGCAAGAGCAGGCAAAAGTGCGGAGTCTCCAGAGGAAATATTTTGCCTCCAGGGTCCCGTCATTCAAGCTAGAGATTGAAAATACCAATATTCTAGCAGATGACTGTCTATGGCTGCTTACTCCAGTGGGTTAAAGCACAGGACCAAGGAGAGGCCCCGCAGTGTGTCCTGTTGCCAGGTGAGCCATTTCGTTTTACGCTTTCTGATGGCCTCAGCCCTCACCCTTTTTGCCCTGTCTACTGTTAACTACCTGTCTTTGAGAAAAGGAAGAATGGTAGGAAAGTAGCGAAACAAACAAACACAAACAAACAAACAAAAAACAAAGAAAGGGAGAAAAGAAAAAATACAAAATGCCATTCTCAAGATGCTTTAGTGATGATGGGTCAGCAGCATCATTTTCGTACCTGAGGGACAGTACAAACCAGTTAGTCTCAGGGAGAGGAGAGAAATGCAGTTTGTAAGTAACTGTTAGCCTTGTTAAGCTGAACAGACAGGCACAAAGGAAGCTCACTACCTTGCCTGGGGAGGAAATTTGTATTAGCAGGGCAAATGGCATGTTATTGATTAAAGTGGAAGAACAATAGAAACATTTTGAGCATATAGGAGAATTTAATTCACAGAATAAGAGTTTCAAAGGGATAAAGGATTGGGTAGAGCAAAGATAGCTCAGGGAAAGAGAGAGACTATATTGCTTAAGAATTACATTCAACTATGAATAATACAGATTTCTTTCCAAATAGTGAAATAATCGAGTTTGATCTCTCATATTGCAAAAAGCCTCAAAGTGGGCAATCTGGGGCTGGCATAGCAATTCTAGAAGATCATCATGGACCAATTTTCTTCTATTTCCTTTTTTTAATTAAAAATATTTTTTTCAATTAGAGTTGACATATTATATTATATTATGTTACAGATGTACAACATAGTGCTTCTATTTTGTTACTCATTTTCTAAACACATGGCTTTCTTTCTCAAGGTCAACTCAAGATTCATGATATCTGCCTGAGTTTTAGATAACAACTCCACATTTCAGTCAGCATAAGAAAGCCATTTTTGGGGAAGCCAGGATGGCTCAGTGGGTTAAGTGCTCACTTTGCAACCCTGGGGACTAAGGATTGGATCCCCGCCCCGGCCTGTGAGGAACCATATGCTGAACTGGGGTGTACCTTTCATGTGGGACACCCCTAATTCAGTTCTTCCCCTTCTCATCCCTGTTTAGCTTGGGAGGCCCCCAGCCCAGTTCCTGCCCTGTGTGGCACTGCCCACCTGTGTGGAACAAAAGCTGATGACTTACAACTATGGGCCCACCCATTTCTCTCTGTCGAAAATAATAAAAGAAATCTTAAAAAAAAAAAAAAAAAGGCGGGGGGAAGCTGGGATGGCTCAGTGGGTTAGGCGCTCACTTTGCGGCCCCGGGGAACGGGGATCGAATCCTGGCCCCGGCCCATGCGGACCCATATGCTGAACTGGGGAGTGCCCCCAGTTCAGTTCTCACCTGGGTGAGAGAGACCCTAGCCCGGTTCCTGCCCTGTGCAGCCCCAAGCCCACCTTTGGAGTGAAACTATGTGGAAAAACCGATGATGTGCAACTATGGAGACTGTTCTGGGCCCTCCCCCTTCTCTCTGTCTCTGACTGTATCTCTCTCTTTCTCTGCCAAAAACAAAAAATAAATCTTTAAAAAAAAAAAAAAAAAGTCTTTTTCCCCCAGAGGCTCATATAGTACTTCCTTTCACATCTTATTAGTCAGAATTTTGTCATGTGATCTCACTTAGCTACAAGAGAGGCAGGGAAATTCAGTCTCTTTTACCAACCAGCAATTTGCCCAGCTAAGAAATTTGGGTTCTGTTGCAAAGGAAGGAGGAGAAAGTGGATACGGTATTTGGTAAGCAACTCGTGATTTTTGCCACGAAGGCTAAGCCAGACAGAGCTTAGAGACTATATATACTTCACCATCACAAATTAAGTTTCTTATCTTCACTTCTGGGTGATCCAGAAAGTTGGAGTTGTTTCCAGAGAACACTGCCAGGAATGGCTGAGCACACATGCACAGCTGTGTGATATTGGTGATGGCACCTGAGACCCTTTTGTATGCCTGTTGTAGAGTTTAATCCATTGAAATGTTGACAGGTGTAAGTGGGAATTCTTTGGCATGTCACCTGTGAACCTTGTCTAATGTCCTCAGACAAATGTCTGCACCGACTGCACTTCTGGAAAGGTTCTAAGAAATAGTAGGAGTTTTCTGATGTCACAGTTATGGATAAATATATTCAGGTGATTTTAGAGCCACAGTATCCCAAACCTGAATACAGACACTTGGACTACTACAAAGAGCCCAAATTATGATGTTTTGTTGGTCCCAAAGAGTTCAAGAAAAAATGAAATAGGTCAACATTTGAAAATCAGTTTATTTCATATATATTTGAATAATTAGATCATTTGAGAAACACTCATCCTACTTTTCTGCATGTGATTTGGACAATCTCTTTAGATGTGGCCTGCATTTGCTGGCTCTCAACCATCCACGTATTTCTGATGCCTTATTTCTGGCCTGCTTTTCACTCATTTCTGTAACCTGCTGGGCACCCATAAGCATGTATGCTTATACCTGCTGCCAGGGATGGCTCAGAGGGTAGCCAGATGGGGTGGGGTCAGGGGGACCAGGCTGATTGCTGGCCTGCCTCAGTCACTGAGTAAGGCATGTGTGCAGGACTCTTGGCCTGGATAATTGAGAAGAGATGTAATGGAAAGCTGGGGTCCTACAAGAAAACAGCCTGACAAGGAAGGCCTGAGTTATGACTAGTATGAGGACTCCTGAGATGACCTGTGGGAAGACATATAATTGCACCCCTTGGGTATCTGATATCTCAAGACTGTGACTGAATGGGCTTAAGTTGAAGCCATGGTTTACAAAGCGAGAGCCAGGATGTGATTATGGATTGTAGCCAAGTTGTTCTAACATAGGTGAAAAGAACTGTGTGGTGTCTTGAAATGATAATTGGCCAGTGTAATATTTTCAGGGTAGTGGTTCTAACAGATGGTGCTGTTTGAAAACCTTTCCCGCAACCTCCAGGAATGATTCTGTAATGTACTCAGGAGGCTTATTTGAGTGGTTCATAACCTAGGCCTGTTTTCCAACTAGTTGGCAATCTGTTCACTGATGTCATTATCTGAACATGTGTAGTGGGCATTTAATTTTTTTAGAAAGAGCTACAACTGCTTCTTAAGCCACCTTTGTCCCAGCACTGCTGATACATGTATGTGTATTTTTGCAATCCTTAAAAATTCACTTGGAAATCACTTTAATTCTAATGTGCAGAAAACAAAGAAGAACAACCCTTAAAAAGCTATAGGATTCAGATACTCATTTATAAAAAGAGATATCAAGGTGCTACAAGCTATGTTGGATTGAAATATCATTTTCATCATTTGAAGTTTTTATTTAAGGACTGTATTTATAGATTTCAGAGAGTCCTCTTGCCTTTTCCCAGCCAAGAAAGTCAGTTGAGTGGTATTTGTATAATTGAACTTTGGCTTAAATTGAAATCTTCTAGCTCTACCTTAGATAGTGAACAGTTCAAAGTGTCATGATTCTGATCTCTACATCGGCCCTGTTGCTGAATGCTACAAAAAACAAACAAACAAAAAACCCCTATATGCTACTTTGAGAAACATATGCAAGTTCTATTTGATTTTCAGGTAGTGATGAGACATTTATATAATTTATTAAATTATCACCCCGATAAATCTGGAACCCATTTGACATCATACATAGTTATTACATATTATTGACTATGTGCCCCATGATGTACTTTACATCCCCGTGACTATTTTGTAACTACTATGAATTTGTACTTCTTAAGGAATTTGTACTTAATCTCTTCTTATTTTTCACTTGCTCCTCCAGCGCCCCTTGCATCTGGAAACCATCAAATGTAGTCTATTTATGGGTCTGTTTCTGCTTTGTTTCTTTATTTTGTTCTTTAGATTCCACATGTAAGTGGAATCATATTGACATTTGTCTTTCTCTGCATGACTTACTACACTCACCATGATACCTTTCAGGGCCAACCAGGTTGTTGTAGATGGCAGATTTCATTCTTTTTTATGGTTGAGTAATAGTCCATTGTGTATATGTACCATCTCTTTCTATTTCTACATTAATTATTATTTTATATTAATTTTAGGTGTACAGCACAATGGTTAGACATTTATATAATTTAAGAAGTTATCCTCCTGACTAGTCTAATACCTACCTTGCACTATATTTGTACATAGTTATTTCCATATCAGTACCTAGGTTTACCCCATGACAGTTTTATAACTACCATTTTCTACTTTTTAATCCCTTCACCTTTTCACTCTGTCTCCACCCCTCTTCCAACTATTACCCAGACAAATCTAGTACCCATCTGCTACTGTACCTAGTTATTACAATATAATTGACTATAATCCTTATGTTATAACCTATATTCCTGAAACTACTTTGTTAACAATCAGTTTGTACTTCTTAATTACTTTCCCTTTTTTACCCCCACCCTCAACATGCCCTCTCATCTGACAACCATCCAAATGTTTTCTGTATCTGTGAGTTTTTGTTTATTTTCTTTGTTTCTGTTTTGTTTATTATTATTCCACATATAAGCAAACTCAAATTGTATCTGTTTGTCTCTGACATTTTACTCAGCACAACACCCTCCATGTCTTTTGATTGTAGCTTTTAATCCATTTAAACTGAAAGTAGGGGAAGCCGGATGGCTCAGTAGGTTAAGCACTCACTTTGCAGCGCCGGGGACCGGGAATTGAATCCCGGCCCGTGCGGAACCATATGCTGAACTGGGAGCTTCCCCAGTTCAGTTCTCTCTCTGTCTGTGTCTCTGTATTTCTCTCTCTCTCTCTCTGTGTCAAAAATAAATAAATAAATATTAAAAAAAAATAAATAAACTGAGAGTAATTGTTGATAGATATGTACTCGTATCTGTTACCATTTTATTATTCATCAAATTTGCTTTTCTTTTTTTTTCTGTCTTGAAGTTCCTCTAACATTCCTTATAATACTGATTTGGTGATGGTGAACTCGTTTAGCTTTTTCTTGTCTGGGAAACTTTTTATCTGTCCTTTGATTTTGATTGATAGCCTTGCTGGATAGAGTAATCTTGGTTATAGGTTCTTCACATTGCCTATTTCATCATATTGAATATTTTCTGCCTGTCCCTTCTGGCCTGCAAAGTTTCTGTTGAGAAATCCTTATAACCATTATTTTGAACTTTACATCTAACAGGTTGTTTGCCTTCATCTTGTTTAGTTCTTTTTTTGATGTTTTCTGCTATTCTTTAATATCAGATATATTTCTTTATTTCTTCATTTTGGATGCCTCTCTGTGTTTGTTTCTCTGTATTAGGTAGGTCTGCTATATCTCCCAGTATTGCTGGGCAGTCTTATGTAGTAGGTGCCCTGTGGAACCCTGGCATAGTCTCCCTGGCCACCTGCATTGGGTGCTTGTATAGATTCTTGTTTGGAGCCAGCGCTATGCCTGGAGATACTCAGCAACAGTCTCAGCACACTGAAGCCAGTCACCGCCTGCTTTGGGCCTGTGGACTCCAATAGTTTAAAAAAAGATTGCAGTGCAGGACGTTCTGGCTGCTCACTGGAGAAAGTGCCTCTGGCATTGAGGGGCTGTGTAGGGTGGAGTCCCAGTGAGTTAGCGGGTTGGAGTGAGCAATACTCACCAGACCAATCAGATTCACATTTGGCCTTGTGCCAGGAGGGCACAACACAGGAAAGATGGTGCCTACCAGCTACTGCATGGGAAGAGGACCCAAATCAGAAAAAGAGGTGACTGCCCTCCAGCCTTCACCCCAAAGCCACACACCTCGGTCTGTCCCCCCAACTCCAATGTCTCCTGAGTCACCATCCTTTTGCTGGAGTCCACGGTGAGTGCTTGTGAGTGACTGTATCTGGGAATTAGCTCTTTAAGAGGCTGTCTGCATTTCCCGCAGCCTTTGGTCTGACCCAGATGGTTGGGATACCCAGCTACTCACAGCCAGATGTTGTGGGACTACTCTTCCTAGCACCAGTACTCTGGGCTGGGGAACCTGGTGTGCAGCTGAGATTCCTTGTTCCTCTGAGGGGAACCTCTGTGGCCAAAATATCCCTCCTGATCTCATTTACCACATGTGAAGATACCCTTTTATATCTATATGAGTTTGTTTGTTTCATATCTATATTGTAATTAATACCACTTGGAATACTTCTTATTTTCTCTAAATTTGAATCTTACAAAAATGAAATGACAGATTCTGTTTTCAGAGAACGTTTGTGTATTTATTTGGGATTTCTTTCTGTTTCTTACTTATATTTGGGTGTTGAGGCTAATATCTACATTTTTTATTTTACATATTTTGTCTTTAGAATGTATATCCATTTACAAAAGTAATACAAATTTCTTATAGCTTTTTTGTAAAATAGAAACAAGCTAGAGAAAAAAAAACCAAATACTCTAGACATTAATCTATGAAGATAATTGCATTGGAAATTGAATTTTGAGCAATTGGATTTAAAATTATTTCTAATTTTTATCTTATATATACCTTTTCCATCAAGGAATGTGTCATAGATCACTTAGGCTGTTTTTGATAATTTTTTCCTACTAAACCTAATGCTTTGTGGAACACATTTGGGTAGAAACCATTTCTATACTTAAGATTAAAAAAAAATTGACATTCTAGAGATAGATTTACTGGCTTAAGGGATATATTTTATTTAATATTACTTTGCAGGCATCACATACATATTTCCTAATACCCTACCTGGCTTTCTTTGGGTTGGGCATCAGATGAGAAGCTGGGAGGAGAAACAATGGAAAAGGCAGAAGAAATAAGAACTGTTACTGAGTTTTGCTACCTACAGGTAGCTCTTGTTTGCTAACTGAAAAGGATTTGCTGGCTGAAGTGGTGACAGTTTGAACTAGTTTTCCCTTTCGGTCCTGATGTCCATGAAACAATACTAAGACTTCTGGGGTTTCATTGAGACAATTCAAATTAACAAACATTTGAGAGTTTACTGTATATTTTGCAGGGCATATGGGCATGTCACATAGACAGTGGGCAGGAAGTGGTCTGGGGCTTGCCCAATCAATTTGAAAGATCGTCAATCTCCTGAGCTGATGATGATTACGTATTCCAAAATCAATGAAAAAGAAACAGCTAAGGATGTAACTCTGGGTCCAGATTACAGGTCTTTGGATGTCTTGAATAATGCTGAGATTTTGCTCTGAGATCTGGCACCTTGATGGCTTTTGACTTTCTTTACTTTGTTCCACTTTTTCCCAAAATGGCACCTGAACCACTTAGTACACGCAGAATTATTCCCTAGGGTCGGTCAATTCTTGAGTTCCCTAGGCAATGATAATTAATTAAATAAGTGAAAATTCAATTTCCTGTATGTGTGAGTGTGCACCCAAGTATGTGTGTGAATGTGTGCTTGAAGGGGAATGAAAGATTTTTAGATTTTTGATGTTAAAAAGCAGTTCTACTATTTGTAAAGGTTGAGAACCACTTCTCTATACTGTGGGCAGATAAGGGGAAGAAGGAAGAAGAAACAGAGCTTTGTGTTTCCCACCTCTTTTAGGGTTGTGCAACCTCCCATATGAGTTAATTCTGTTCCAAACTCTTAAGTAGTTTGGCTAAGGTGACCAGACGTCCCGTTTTTGGCGGGACAGTCCCGATTTTTAACAATTAGTCCTGTGTCCCACGGCGTTTAAAAAAAGTCCTGATTTTTGGAAAGAATGCACGACAAGCTAGGGAACTGCGGGAGATAGACCAAATTTTTAATCAAGAACCCCCTCCCCCCACCCCCAGTCAATGGTGTCCCGCTTTACCAATGTTAAAATCTGGTCACCTTAAGTTTGGCTTGTCTGCAGTGGGTTTTCATTCTAAATCACCGAGGTGGGTCAATGCTATCAGATTAGGGGTGTGCTTTCTGATTAATTTTGATATCTGAGCATTTCTCTTTCTTTCTCTCTACATCATGTCTACATTTAAATATTTTCAAATATTATATTCACCAGTTTTGTTTTTCACCAAAAGAAATATTAGCAATATTGCTGTGAGAGAACAGGAGTTCTTTTAGTATTGCTGGAAATAAAATATGCAATACTTTTTCTACACAGCAGCTGAGGTAATCTTTTAAGATATAAATCAGATCACGTCAGTCCCCTCCTTAAGACCTTTATGTCTTTTCATTGATTTTAGATGAAAAACAAACTCATTATTTCCTACAAGTTTGTATGATCTGGCTCTTACTAATCTTATTTCTTAATCACTCTTCTCATTGACTTCCAACCACACTGGCCTCTCTGTTTCTTGAACTAGTCAAATTCACTCACGCTGGAGGCCTTTGAGCTAGCCATTTTCTCTGCCTCGCTGCCTCAGATATGCTGGCTCTGGCGTAATTCAGGTCACAGCGCAAATATTCCTCAGAAAGACCTTTCACTCACCACCCTACTTGAAGTAGGTATGATAAAAAAATATGGTAAATGTTAAATGAAAAAGATTGTATTATGTAAAAGACATATTGCCATTTATTCCCCTCAAAATACGCCTCCTCGCTTTGAACACACTTATTTCATCATTCTTGCCACTTTCTGAAGCAGTTCTGGAAGTCCTTTCTTATGAGTCTTTAGTTGTGCTGTTGTGGCTATCACACATAACTTCTGATATGGCAATTTCTGTCAAATAAAAACATTACGGTGTGTCTTCATTCAACTTATTCACTGGATCTGGCATCATGTGACTTATGGATCTTCTCCAAAGTCAAAATGACCATGAAAGGTAAACGTTTTGAATCAATTCAGGACATCGAGGCAGCCATGACAGTGCAACTGAAGACACACAAAAGAGGACTTCCAGAACCGCTTCAGAAAGTGGTAAGAACAATGGGATAAGTGTGTCCAAAGTGAGGGGGAGTATTTGGGAGGGATTAATGGCAATGTGTCTTTCACTGTAATAAATTTAAAAAAAATTTAAACATATACCATATTTTTGATTACACCTCGCAGCATGCTTTTCCTCATGTAATCACTATCCCATCACCTGGTTTGTCTGCCTGAAATAATTTTGTCTATTTGTTCATTTGTTTACAATTCAGGATACAAAGCACGGGAGAAGGGACCACTCTTTAGTTCTTTGTTTCAAGCCCAGGATTAGAATATTTGCAGAATAAATCAATGAATTAAATAATTAGCCTATATGATGTCATTCCCAAAGTTGGCAGAATTTAAAATTTTATTGATAAGGGAAACTAAGATATAAAAAAATGGAAGCGATACTTCATAACATTAAAAGAAAAAAACCAATAGTTTGTTAGAACTCATTAAAACCATGGGAAATTAGAACACCGAAGGCTGTTTCTTTCCTTTAGCTCAGACTCTTTATTTTACAAGTGTGAAAACTGAGACCCTGAGATTCTGGGAGTGGCAGAGCTGGGGAAGTGTGATACACTTCCCGAGTTCTACTTCCTGTGTTGCTTAGTATCTCACCCTGGAACATGGCTATTACCTAGTGAGGTGGGCCCAGTAATGAAAATTAGGGTGGAAATTTGCTCTAGATTTTGCACAACCATGGGAAACAGAGTGCTCAAAATGTCTACGGTAGTCATTTTTTACAGAGTCAGTAAACAGTGACATATGGGGTCTGGTAGAAGTCCCCTTTCTTATGAGCTCACAATGCTCCGGCAGAACCTTCTTTGGGACCCTCTAGTAGCTGCTCCCCCTGACCTCCATTTGTGGCTTTGCTTTCTGCAATTTCAGTTACCCATGGTCAACCGTAGCACAAAATTATTAAACAAAAAAGTCCAGAAACAAAAAATGTGCAAGTTTTAAGTTGCACACTGTTCTGAGTAGCACAATGAAATCTCGTGAGTCCCGCTCTGTCCTGCCCGGGATGTGACTCATGTGTCCACGCTGGATGCGCTCCTTGTCTGTTAGTCACTTGGTAGCCATCTTGGTTATCATATCGGCTGTTGTGGTATTGCAGTGCTTGTGTTAAGTAACCCTTATTTTACTTAATAATGGCCTCAAAGTGCAAAGAGTAGTGACACGGGCTATTACCAAAAGGTTTCTGGGGGCCTGGGGAAGGCCTTGGCCTCCTGTTCACCTCCCTTTGTGATTAGATATAGAAAAGAATATGTACATGCAGCTTCGAATTCCGCTCAAACCAGTTGATTGATTACTAGGCCTGGGGTTAAAAAGATATGTATGGGGAAGGGTCTGCTTGTTCCTTTTAACAAATCTGCTTATGCTAATGAATAACCCACCCTGTACTTAACCTACAATGTCTCTTAATCTCTTCCCTATTCTTCATTTGATGATTGTTATCCAATCAATGTAAAGCAATAAAAACCAGCAGTGAGGAGAG